>SKCR01025690.1:0-69937 GCA_019454045.1 Zanthoxylum bungeanum
TCTATTATCAGTATTTATATTATTGTAATTGTTATTTATATTTTTTTAATGATATCTATTTGTTTTAGTTGATTGGATATTTATATATAATTATATATAATGTTTTTTGCAATATGCACCTCACCTTCATTAGGCGCGCGCTTTGCACCTTGAAGTGCGCACCTAGGCCCTAGGACCCCTTGCGTCTTAGTGCGCCTTGCGCCTTTAACTACACTGACTCGGTTTAAATTTACTGGTTGAAGGTTCTGATTGAAAGGAGAGCACATAGTTTCTCAATATTCACTTCCCTATTTCTTTTCTATGCCTTCATAGTTTCCTTTGTTTGGAAGCCATGGAATTATTATTTATGTTGCATGGTCTGTCTCCCATGGATGACTTTGTTCTCATTCTAATATAGTCCAATTCCTTAAAACCAACCAATTGTAGTCTGCCTCTTTGCTGCTTATTGGGCTTGAGGATTATTGTGCCTATGATTCTGTTCAGTGCTGATATCCTTTTTTGCATGTTTCCTGTGATTGCTAGGATTGTACCCTAACTCCCTCTGCCCTCTTTTGCAGGTGATTTCATCTATAAAGTCTCTTCTCTATCCCCAACTAGGCATTTCATTATACATTCACGGAAGGCACTGCTCAATGGCATTAGCCCAGCTGAAAATAGAACAATTCCTCCTCTGAAGTATGTCCTAGAAATATTTACTTTTTATTAAGCTTTAGTTCGGTTTATATGGGAAGGTTGCTGATGAACTTTTCGTTTCTTTGTTGGTCTATTTTATAGGTCTGCCATTACTTGTGTACTATAACATTATTTTTCTTGGTGTAGGTATGAATACTATTATGCCCTCTTGCGTGACTTTCCAGACTTGACATTTACGCTGAATGGAGGCATTAATACAGTTGATGAGGTACCTTTGTCAAACTAACTGTTATTTTGACCCATGAAACCTAATCTAAAGTGGAAAAGAATGTTAATGCAGAAATGCGTAGAAGTTTATGCCACTCACCTCTTTCTGTTCTATAATCTGAGAATTACGAGCCTTTTGTGTGATTTTTAAGAAGAAACCAGTGATCTTTCCATTAATTTGCCTGTTCGTGGTTATTGACGTTGTATGGTCTAGTTTTCTCAAATTGGGAATTCGTTTCATCTTGCCTTCATCAGGAGTTAATCATTTCTTGAATATAATTATTTTGTTAATTCCATATTCACATACAGGTAAATGCTGCCCGAAGGAAAGGTGCTCACCATGTTATGCTTGGACGTGCTGCATACCAGAAGTATGTATACTAAATAATTCTGACATCAACGGTCTTGTTCATTAAATTATTTTCTGTTTGTTCAGCTTAATTACAAACATTGTGAAGGAATTGAACCAAGACCTTCCTCTGTTTTACAGCTCTTGGCTAATCTTTTGACTGAATTTTGCAGCCCTTGGTATACTTTGGGTCATGTTGATACTGCAATTTATGGTGCACCAAGTAGTAGTCTAACACGCCGTCAGGTTCAGTATTGGAGTTGACACTTCTAAAGAGGTTCACCACCTCAATTTCTGTGATTTGTCTGACTTCTTATTTCTTTTTCTTTTTTTGGTTTTAGGTCCTTGAACAATACCAATTATATGGGGATGCCATTTTAGGAACATATGGTAATAATAGACCCCATGTCCGGGATGTGATGAAGGTAGGGATACAATTGGTTGCACATTCTGGATTGTCACTTTATTTTTCATTGCACGTACGATTTTCTTCCTAGCAATAGCGTGTTCCGGCCTAATATTTACATATGGCCTTACTTTTCATGAGAAAGAAATTATTTAATTTTTAATCAAATATAGCTTTTTTAGTCCCTCCATAACAAACTTTTACCTGAAATGCTGCAGCCTTTACTCCACTTCTTCCGTTCAGAGCCTGGAAATGGCCTGTGGAAACGCAAAGCCGATGTTGCGTTCCAAACTTGCAAGGTATGGCAATTACTCATTTATATATAGCTCAAGTTAAGAAGTGTAGGTTTTATCCCCGTGTCCGGAAAAGTTACCAAATGAAGGATCTTGATGGTTCTTGGCACCAAGCAAATTCCCAAAAGACTGCAAAATTTGTTCTCTTCCAGTAACTTATATCGTGCCTGTTAACTAATATCAGGTTTAATTTTGACGCTCCTCTCAAAATCAGAAAGTTCCCAAATAATTCCCCCTATTTGTTGGACAAGAATGCATTGAAAAACATCTATGCAGTTTGAAATAGGACCTTACACATTAATTTATGATCATGATGTTAAATAGAGATTGAGACTGAGATGTTGGGGTTCGGTCAGGGGGGATATTTTTGTTTTCTTTCTTAAAAACCTGAAGTGCTGCATCTAGAATATTTTCCTCTCTAATTTTTCCAGGGGAAAAACATTTGACAGTATTTCTTGTTGTTGCAGACAGTCAAGTCCTTTCTTGACGAAACCATTGTAGCAATTCCCGACTCTGTCCTGGATGCTCCTCTTGGAGAGGCACCACCTGGTCGTGAAGATCTTTTTACTGACGTTCACGATTTGCTTCCTCCTCCCTACGAGGCAAGAGAGCAAGAGCTATTATATGGTTAGGTTTTGACAGTGACCCTGAATTACCTTCACCGTTAATTTTTATTCAGTCTCAAGATCACATGTATTCTTTACCAATTCTTCTAATACAACCTGATAGATCAATTGTAACAATATTTATGAAGCATATTTTGAGAACAGAACCAAATTTTTTTTTTTTTTTTTTTTTTTTTTGGGGTCACTCCCATTGGGGACAGTAACATTTTAACATTCATCTGTAAAATACTATTGGATCCAAAATGCAAGTGTTATTTTGCTGTCAATCGAATTTTGAATATCTAGAACAAGAGCTACACAACCATTAAATCTGGTGAATGGATTCTTGTTTAATATTACAACTTCGTTTTCTTTTTTTAGCGCCGAGTGAAAGAAAATTACTAAAATTTTAACTAAATATTTAATTGAAATCATATGTTAAGCTAGCACCTACTGAATGAATATTATTAATAAACAAAAGAGTTTAGTACAAAGACAGGAAATAAGATTTGCTATGGAACAAAACCGCGTTGGACCGGATACGGGCCAGTTAGAGGTTTTACCTGCTCTGTTTAAGTTCAGATCGAGTGATTTGACGATGAGATTTTCTAAAGTTTCTAAAACAAAAACACTAAAACATTATCTGAAATAATATGATCTTAACCGCAAGTTGGAAAGAAAGGGCCTCTAGTAAATAAATGAACATTGAAACAGGAAGCTTTGGGAGTAGAATCAACTTGTTGTTGTTGTTTTTGTTGTTGGAGTCGGAAAATGACATCTTGTAAGAAAAGCTGCTGGCAGGGGAAGTTGTTGCTGCAATCAAGTTTAATTGCTATTTCAGAAGCACTTGTTCCTCTTATGTTTTTGTACACAACATTCCTTACTTGCACCGCTGATTCCTGCGCCGTTCGATTCTCATCATCAATCATCATCATGATCATCAATCATCAATCATTATTTTGACATAAATGCCCTTCTAGTTTGAGTTTATTTACCTGTTCTTTGCATGGTTCTTGTTGATCGCAATAGTGTTGATCGATTATTATCGGATTGCTCACGTTGTGCATTATTACGTTTTGGAAAGTTATATCTTTTGCATATCCTGATCCTCCCTACATATATCAACCAAAATTTAACATGAATGTCACTGAATTTGAAAGCGAGGTAGAGGTAGACACGGTTCGGTATAATTATAAAAAAAAAATTGTAATTATAATTATTTGGTTTTTTTTTAAAAAAAAACATTAAGGTTTTTTAATTAAAATAAATTATAATTATTTTTAATTGTCGGTTTGGTTCGGTATAATTCAGTTTTTTTTTCAATTTTTTAATACTAATAATAAAAGATTAAAATTTAATAATATTATCTAAATATAATATTTACTTAAATTTTTTTTTTATACGGTAACTTTTCTAATCATCATAACTACATTAATAAAAGATTTTCATAAGATATAATTATCATTTAAATTATAACATGTAGGAAAATAAAAAGAATAATAACAGAAGCAAAAAAAATTATAAATATTTCATGAAATTAATCATCACTAGACACTAAATAAATTAAATAATATAACAAATATAATTATAAAATAACAACATAATTTGATTATATTTTTAAAATTTTAATATATTTAATTATTTAATTAGTTCATTTCGGTTCGGTTTTTTAGTTAAAAAATTATACTAATTCAGTTCAATTCGTTTTTTTAATTAAAATATCGAACAATTATTTTTGAAAATAAAAAATTATCATTTCGATTTGATTTTTCCGGTTTCGGCTCGATTTTTCAATTTTAATTATTTTTTTATCCACCCCTAAAACGATGGATTAGAAATATCGCATTTTATTAACGTGACTGAATTTGCGGCTCTAATTTTGCAATTTTGATTAATGACCAAACTTTTAACCATATTTTTCAACAAGAATTGTTTGAACTTTGGACTTTGGCTATTAGAAAATTTCAAAGTGGTTAGATTTTTCACTTTATTTATCTACTTATATATTTATATTTTAATGCTAGTGTAATTGAATTTTGTGATTTTTTTTTTTTTAATTACCTGCCAAGTCTTGATTCTCAATCCATTTGTAGTTCCTGAAAGTGTTGCTCTATTCACCAACACATTGGACACAAAAGCCTCCGAATTTCCAGCTCCCAAGCTTCCAATGCTACACAAATTTAAAAACAAAAATGGTTAAAATTAGATAAGCTGAAAAAATATATATAAAAATTTGCTTAATTAGAGCTTAATCAAGTTAATTAAAAACCTGATTCCGTGACCTGGACCACAAGTTATATCTGTAGCTCGAACATTTTTCGACCCACTTACTATTGAAATACAATCATCACCTTCATATGCATAATACATATATATGATAAGAATATTAATTAGAATATAAATTTTGATAAATCACAATAGTGTTCAAGAAAATCCAAATAATCAGACCATATTTAGTGGGAAAATGCTTAATTACCTGTCCTAATGACGCAATTTTTAATCATAATATTTTGAGTTCCGGTGACGTGAATTCCATCGGTGTTAGGGCTGTTTCCCGGAGCAATTACAATGAGATTCATAGCTCTCACATTGAGACAATTTTGAAATGTTAGATGCATTTTTTGTGAATTTTGGAACCTAAGGCTTGACACACCAAGGTTTTCGCATTCGATAAATGTTACTGCCTGTAAGACATTTTTTTTTTCCCAATGAAAATTAATTAGGTTAAAATTTCATTTCTAAATAAGAATTAGGAAATGAAAATAAAGCAGCAAGATTTTATTTGACTTACTGTGGGTGCATCCTCGCAGGGCTGCGGGAAAAAATAAATAAATTCAGAATTAAAAAATAATAAAGAGACTGAAATTAGGACTAAAAGGAATAAAATTATCGTCAAAATGACGTCATTTTAGCGATTTTATCCTCTATTAGTCCTTATTTAGACTTTATATATTTACTATTTAGAATTTAATAACATATTATAGTTGTTAAAAAAGAAATCAAAATAATTCAATTTAGTAATTAATTAATTAAGTAACATACGAGGGATTCGTCGACTTTGCAAGATTTTCTCCACCAAATTTTTCCATTGCCGTCGATTGTGCCACCACCTTCAACTCTCAAGTTGTTAACATTTTGGAACACAAGCCAATGTCTCGGATCATTTTCATAATCTTTCAAATGTGTCGATGCTTTTATTGTTCCGTAAATCTGTTACATCAAAACAACGTCGTTTTGTTTAAATTAGAATCCCTTTTAAAGAGATTTATTTTTTATTTTTATTTTTGGAACCGTTGGAAACCCCGTCACCAAATCACCCATTTCGGGCTGCGGCGCAGATAAAACCCCGTGGGGATAAAGAGATCTATTCATATATGTACATGTAAACATAAACTTAATTTATTACCTTCATTGTAAGATCAGATTTGCAAGGACCTGAGAATGTAATTGGCTTAAGATGATAAATTTTGTTTCTAGGGACGACTAAAACAGCTTCATTTTCAGAAGAACAAGCCTCCTCCCAAGCTTCCCTAAACACCTATATATAATCGATATGTATATATGAAACCAAATTAATAAAACTGACAAAAATTTGGTATTAATTGAAGAAATGAATATGTTATTAATTATTTAAGTTTCTATTTTGTATCACCAACTGCATGTGTAATGTGAGAAAATAAGAACAGACCTTTAAGTGATTCGAGGAAAAGAATAATAAACCATATTCTATAAAAATAGATTTCGATTTTACCGAGTTTAATGAAATAATAATTTTAGATAGAATATAATAATCGACCCCACCTTAGAATCATCTGTTCCATCAGTTTTAGCTTCAAAATCATCCACATTCACAATGTTAGCTGAAGAAACTGAAGCAGTTGCATGATAACGCCTCATCAAAGTTGTTTCAGATTCAGAATCGACCTCATGAATCGGACTCCCAAATGGGTAAAAATGGTAACTGCTAGAACACAAAGAGCAGCAAGAAACTAACATGAGGAAAAATATAACAGCAGGTAGCAGCTGGTATTGCCTTTGTGGATACATTTTGAAGTTTAAATTCTTCCAAATAATATTTGTTAAAGTTGCTATAGAATTAATGATATGTTATGTCTTTCACAATGAAGAAGTATTTATAGCAAAAAAGTGGTGGTGTTGGGAAAAAGAGAAGTTTTTGTGGAAGAAGCAATGATAATGACTGCATGCTTTTAAATTTTTTATCTCCATTGAAGAAAAAGCAAAAGCTAATTTGTAACTTTTGATAGATAGTTATGAATGATCATTGATGATGCATGACATGTTTCAAAGGTTGAATAAAGTAATTACCAAGTATAAATAATATTGGTTGTGTTTTTTTGTTTGTAAGTTATATTAAAATTAGGCTTCTTTAATGAAATAGAGGTACTTAAGAATGGAAATTGGAAATTACTCTTAATTAATTAAAAGTCTTAACGTGTGAGAATTTATGGATGCATGCATATTCATAACATGCATGCATGAGTGTGTTAGGTATGATTTGGTATATTTTTCTTACTTGATGATACTTTTTGGTATTAAACCACGGTTTTTTTTTTTTTTTTTGGGAGGGGGTGGGGGTGATTTGTAAGTGAATTTGTGAAACCATCAGTGCCTTTTGGGCTGGTTTATAAGGCCGGGGCTAATCATCTCCCTCCGAGCTAGCTTTTGGGACAGAATTAGGGCTTTAGTTCTTATTAGTTGGTATCAGAGCCACCACTCCATGTGAATGGCCGATGTCCCTTAGGGTTCGGCAGAACGCCGACTGAAGCAGTCAGGTATCAAGGGGATGGGGATGATGCGTCTCACATCGGTTGCGGGGTGCCTCCTGCTGGTTTATAAGGCTAGGACCAACCCTCTCCCTCCGAGCCAGCTTTTGGGATAGAGTTAGGGCTTGGGTTCTTATCAATGGTGGTGTAGTTTTATTTATAGTAAATATTGTGATAAGATTTACAAATAGGGTTATCTGGAATAAGTTATACAAGTCTATCCTTTCTAAACAAGATATGATTCAAGTGTTATCTATATGTTTACATTCATCATTATCACCCCATCCCCCAAACTTAGCGGCAGATCTCGAACAGTGAGTTTGGAGCGGAAAAAAATGAACATGGACTTTGATAAGCTCTTTGTAAAGATATCTACTACTTGAAGTTATGTGGGTATGTCAATAGGTCATTGAATTTCATATGAGAACAATAGTGCTTTTGTTGTCACATAAGAGACATGGTGGAATGGAGGGCCGAACATGAAGGTCCCTAAAAAGTTGCATAAGCCATTTAATTTCGACTGCTGTGAGGGCTAAGGCTCGATATTCAAATTCACAGTTAGACCGAGAGACGGTTGGTTGTTTGCGGGCACTCCAGTAAATAAGATTGGTGCCCAAGTAAATTGCATTACCCGAGGTGGATCGCCGAGTATCTGGGCAGTCAGCCTAATCGACATCATAATAGGAAACTAGATCAGTTGAGGCAGAAAGAGTGAAGTACAAGCCATAAGACATTGTGCCTTTTATATATCTTAGGATACGTTTGACGGCTTAGTTTGATCAATAGTTGGATCGTGCCTGTATTGACTGGCAGAATTTACAGCATGTGAGATGTCAGGTCAGGTAATGGTGAGATACTGAAGGGTGCCAACCATCAATCTATAATATGTAGGATCATAGAACAATGTGTCGTCAGAGGAGAGATGTTGAGTAAATAACATATGGGTTGTAATAGACTTGCAGCCGAGTAGATCTGCACGGTGAAGAATTTCTCGAGCGTACTTGACTTGTGTGAGATAAAGCCCTATCTCTGACTGATGGGCTTCGAGACCAAGAAAATAGTTCAATATGTCTAAGTCTTTGGTGGCAAATTCCTTTTGCAGCAAAGTAATAAAGGCATCCGGGAATTTGGGCTCGTTGCAGGTGACAATAATGTCATCGACATATAAAATGAGATATACGATGCCATGTGGTGCAGTTAAGACAAACAGTGAATGATCCGCTTTACTGCAGAGAAACCCAATGTGTGATAGAAATGAACTGAACTGGTGAAATCATGCATGTGATGCCTATTTGAGCCCATAGATCGCACACTTGAGACGACATACATGAGTAGGTTTATGTGGATCAATATACCCTGGAGGTTGGTCCATGTATACCTCTTCTTGAAGTTGGTAATTTAAGAAAATATTTTTAACATCCAATTGGCGGAGAGGCTAGTTAAGTGAAACAACCAAGGATATAACAAAACGAACAGTGGAAGCCTTTATCACCGGACTAAAGATTTCATTGAAGTCTAGGCCAGGAAGCTGAGTGTATCTCTTTCCCAGTAAGCGAGCCTTAGCCGATCAAGTTTACCATTTGCTAGATATTTCATGCAAAAAACCTATTTTGAGCTGACAATGTTTGCATGTGATGGTCGTGGTACCAGCTCTCATGTCTCATTAATCCTTAAAACGTGAATTTCATCATCCATTGTAGTAACCCAATTTGGGTGTTTTGCGACATATTTGAAACTGTGAGGCTCTTTTATGATAACAATGGAATGTAGTAGGCCAGTAGTTGGAACGGTACTTATGTAGGCTGAGTGTTTCGGTTCGAAAATTTTGACTTTGGCTCGGGTGGTCATGGAGTGGTGCGGCTGCATGGGAATGCTTGAAGTTATTGTTAAAGGGTTCGACAGACAGGATGATGCAGACGAATCTATCATAAGAGTAGACGATAGAAGTATATGTACATTAACAACATGAGACAGATCAGTAGCACAAGGAAGACACATTCTAGAGGGGGATTGCATCACTGGAGGATCTTGGGATGATGATAGTGTGGAAACAGACAGACGTGACAGAAGTTGGGTGTAGAAATCTTGAAACATAGTGTGTGTGTGAGGCAATGGTCCGATCTTGACATATAAAAGAATATGTAGTGTCTTCAAATTGTGCATGACGAGAGATGTATACACGGTGGGACGTACGATTAAGGAAAGGAAAGCAACTATGATACATGTTGTAGCCTAAGAATATGCAAGGAGCACTACGTGCAGATAATTTATGTTTGGCATAATCACGTAAACAATGATAAACAAGGCATCCAAAAGGATGGAAATTATCATAGATATGAGACTTACCAAAAAGAATATCATATGGAGATACATTATCGAGAAAAGGTGTGGGCAACCGATTGATCGTGAATGTGGCTGTGCTAAATGCTTTAACCCAAAAATGAAAAAACATTCGTGAGTGAAACAACATTGCAATACTTGTTTCCGTAATATGACGATGTTTTCTCTCCGCACAACCGTTTTGTGATGGTGTATATGGACAAGACATTCGATGTTGTATGCCGGAAACTATGCGAAGATTTTGAAATTTTATGTTGGTAAATTCGATGCCACCATCACTTTTAATAAAATTAATCTTTATTGTCAATTGGTTTTCTACCAAATTCCGAAACTACCTAAGAACTTATGTTTTAAAGGGTGAAACCAGGTGAAGCGTGAGTGATCATCAACAAAAATAGCATAATAGGGAAAAACCAATTGCGAGAGAACATATGATGGTCCCCATAAATCACAATGGATTATTCCTAATGATGTAGCTGAGCGGTGCATGTTTTCTCGAAATGGAAGGCAATGAATTTTAGCAAGTTGACAACTAAAATAAATTATGGGATTAGACAATAAAGATGTGACACGTAAATAACCTTTATTTTTTAAATTAGATATAAAGGAATGCGAGACATGTCCAAACGGTTATGCCAAATATCATAGGAGGCAGGTAACAATTTATTTTTAACAGTATTAAGAAAAACAGGGTTTCAATGTCGAAGCACATATAAGCCATCCTCACGTCGACCGGTTGCTACCATCTTGTTTGTGTTTCAATTTTGAACAGCAAAGCGGTCGTGACAGAGAATGGAAAATTAAATGTTAACTTGCTAATAGAGATAAGATTTTTGATAAAATGAGGAACAACCAAAACATTATGTAATTTTAGATTATGAACCGGGGAGACACTATCGTATGAGTAATGGGAAGAGAAGCGTCATTACCAACAGTGACACAATCCTTACCAGAATATAGAGTGACCTTGTCCAACTGAGTCGTATCATGTGTCATATGAGCGGAGGAGCAGGTATCAGTGAACCAATCTGAGGCAATATTATCTGAAATAAAGCAGTGGGAAAGGGTTTCAGCAAGATGGGCTGAGTCAATTTTGAAATAGCGATCAGGGCAAGTAGAAACACAATGCCCCTCATTTCAAAAAATTTGATGGCCAGGGGTTCTTGTATGGCCACGACCACCATGAGGTCTTCGAACACCACGACCAGAAAAAACAATGACCACGAGATATTGGACCAGATCGACGAGGCTGCTGAGGTTTAGTGGAAGCGGTAAAGGCAGAAATTATGTCGGCGAATGGCTCCAAGGATTTGGTAAAGATCTAAAAACTCTCGGCTTTTAGGGCGACGTCCTGGAACGTATGAATTGGTGAGAATGAGAGTTGAGTTGTGTAGAATGATGCAAAATCAGCTCTAAGGCCACGGAGAAACCAGTGAACCTTATCAGTTTCATCCACTGGATGATTCATGATAGCAAATTGATCATAAAAGTTCTTGAAGACACAGACGAATTCAGAGATAGATCGAGAGCCATTCTTCATAAGTTGCAGTTCATCATTGATCTGAATTTCACGAGACTTGAAGCTATGGCTGAAGGACTGAGCAAGAGCGAGCCATACCGCATTGGCATTATGCAGGCCGACAACAACAAAAATATCTTCCTCTGTCAGGGAAGACAACATGAGACTGAGCACCAATTGATCATTGAGAAGCCATTCAGTGAGACGGGGATCAGTGGAGGAAGAAGTTGAAGGTTTAAAAAAATGAGCCATCGATGAAATCGAAAAGGTTTGGAGATTGTAACAACGGCTGCATCTGATTGTGCCATAGAAGATAATTTATGGAGTTGGACCATGGTTGCAAATGAAAGAGAGAGATCAGAAGCCATGGTGAGGAGTTAGGATCGGTGGGGGTAAACCAAACCAGATAATACCATGTAAGTGAACTTGTGAAACCATCATGACTGCATGATGGTGGCGTAGTTTTTGTTAGGGTTGGTGCTTGGAGCGCCAATTCGGATCGTATTTATGTCTGATTCATGAATACAAGCAATACATTTTTCCATAATATTACTTATTTATGGTCGCACCTCTTGTCTTTTATTAAAATATATTCGATCTAATTCATTATATTGAAACTAAATCATATTTAGTGATATACATATATTAGACAAAGACCCGATAATATATAATGTAGTGCGCAATTACAACGTAGCTTGTAATTGACATTGGGAAGTGTCACTACTAGAAATATATTATCAAATTAAGTTCATGGTCAAGATTTATTGATACGGATCGGTTAGTAAAATCCACTGAGACCAATACATGTCGTATATCGTGACTTGGTCTGATGGTTTATCCCAATGAACCATGAGTCTCAGAGACTCGTATAGACGTGTAGGTGTTTATTTGATAAACATTAAACGACTCACCGAAGATTTCCTAATAGATGGTACACCGATATTAATATGAATCTTCTCGGGTTAAGTAGCATAGTGATTCTTTGACTTGAGATACCACTATGGATATATGGGTTATCCTCCGCACTTACATGACAGTCACGTCACTGATCTATTAAGATCATACCTCCGCCTATTCGTTGGGTGTGGACTCATGCTCATGATATCCTATGTGTATCAAGATAGGATCCGTCAGTCATGTGTACAATGAATAGGTATTCATTATAGGACTAGCAATCCGTTAAATCCATGAATTTGTGGTACACTGTAGAAGTGAGTTCTAAGTGTTTTTATAAGATTGCCAATAGAATCGTCGACGTGATTATACCTATAGAGATTTGATGTTTATTTCTATATCTCTGGAATAATCCGAATACCTGTGATGGAAGGATTATACATATGCGATGACCTCGACCTGTATAGTTCAGCGAGTTTATCTGTTGTCGTCATAATTTACGGGTGGGTAAATTATGGACACAAAATTGAATTTTGTGAAGGATATGCCTGAACTTAGAGAGTATCACTAATAAAATAAACTTGTAGAGCACTAGGGCAACTTTTATGAATAATACTGATTATTTATAAATCATTTAACGGTTAAACGAAAGATACATGCATAAGGGGGCCTTTTGGTCATTTCCTAATTAATGTGTATTTGTATTTAATATTTGATTTTATTAAATACACATTAATTAAATGTCAAATTATGATATTTGACATATATCATTAATATATGTATTTGAGATATTTGAAGTAAATATAATACATATATTTAAGAAATTTATATTTAAATAATTATTAAATTATTAAATAATTAAAATAATTAAAAATATAAAATATCTAAGCTGATATTTATTAAATGAAATGATTAAAGTGTATAAGTTTGACTTTTACATTTATGATAACGGTTATCATTTTGATTTTTGCTTCTTTAATTTGTTAAAAAGTAAAATATCTTCTTAGATATTTGTTTGGAAAAATTATAAAAAATTATTTTATTTTCCCACAAATTTCGGCCCTTAACCCTAGTATATAAAGTTTTTGTTTTTTCATTTTGCTTCACTTTTGAAGTCTCCAAATAGAAAACAAACAAAGAGAGTTGAGAGAAAAAATTTGAAGCCAAGAAATTAACCAAGAAAGAATTTGAATTTTAGTAAGTATTTTCAACTTCCTATTAGAAGAAAAATTATTTCTTTTGTTCTTGGCTACAACATATGTTGTTCTCAAGTTTTTCTACTCTCTTATGTTTGTGTTTTGATGCTTGGAAGCATGAATGAAAGATGTGTGTTTAACAAAGTATAAATGGTGTATAAGCACACTTTTGATCATTTGATGATCTTGTTGCCATTCTAAAGTTGTTAGGTCACTCATTGATGACCTAGAATTATTCTTGAGTTATTTCAAAGTGGTGAGACTTGTTTGGTATGTTAATGAACTGATTAAAGTGTTGAATTTATTTAATTTAGTGTAAATTGATCAATTGGGGTAACTTGAGAAATTAGGGTTCTTAACCTATTCCAATTTTGGGGATTTTCATATATGCGATGTATTATGATTTATATATGATGAATATTAAATTTGGGATTGATTGGATTTTATCTTGACTTGTTTTGAACAAGATTGGACTAAATTGTAAAATTTGGAAACCTTTAAGGTGTTCTCGGTAATTTTGGAATTTAGTGGGGGGTTTTTGTTGTAATTTATATTTTGATGTGTTGGACATGTTGAAAATCATTTTAGAATTGATTTGGAATCATCCAAATTTATATTTGACAAATTATGATTAAAATGATCAAAATGCAAAATATTGGGGTCTCACGGTAATTATGAAAAAAAATCTGATTTTTGTGATAAAAAATTATTTTTGAGTATTGTGTAATTAGAATAAATTAATTTATTTTAATTGTCCAAGAAAAATAATTACCGGAAATTATTTCGGAGTGAAATTACGCGAAAACGGTGAAAAATGGCTTTACCGGGTAACGGCTGCCCAAACAGTGAACTGGTCACTGTTCGGACAATCCACTGATTGTCTAAATATTTTTGGGGCTGACCTGGGTAGTCCCCATGTGCATTGGTCGGTCACTTCGATCGGAAACGTGTTTTATGCTATTTTACGAAAAAATATTTTCGTAAAAGTTTTGCAAAGTTTCTACATTATTTATGTCGTTATATGATATCGAATAAATATGTTTAGGTGAAATATGATTGAATTATTAATATTGGATATTGAATAATTTATTCGTATGTTTAAAAATTTTAAACTATGATTTCACCCGAACCGCGCTTCTTCCGCTGCGCCGCCCTGATAAATCTCAACAGTTTTATTTATAGTAAATATTGTGATAAGATTTACAAATAGCATTATCTGGAATAAGCTACACAAATTTATCCTATCTCAACAAAATATGAATCAAGTGTTATCGATATCTTTACATTCATCATTATCGAAATTCATTTTTGATCCGTTTTAGTTTAAGCTCAACCAAAATATTTATTATTTATCAAATAAAGAGAAGAAGCGGTTATGGGTGTTCATTTGTTGAAATGGGTTGAATCAGGGGAAAATATTAACCCATAATTTTAAAAATGACGAGGTGACCAGCAGCGGGTCGAAGATATGGGGCCTATTAATTAAATATAATATTTAACATTTAGATGTCAATTTAAAAATAATAAATAAATATTGAGAGTAATAGTTAAGATGTTAAAGTTATAAGATTAAATTTAAAATATTTATAATCTTGTGTTAGGTCAAGCCAACATCATTTTTTTAAAAATCAAAACCTATGATCCGAGTCCTACACAGGTCGGATCGAGCCGACAATATTTTTTTTTTAATTTTTAAAACTCGTATTAATCGTATTGGGTCAAAATTTATACACTAAAGAAAAAAATGAAGAATTTGGTTGGGATCAAGTAATGTTAAAGTAAATATGAATAAAAAGTAAAATAAAACAAAAAACCAATTTGGAAAGTTGAAGATTGTTTCAAGTAACTTTGATGATGATGATGATGATGATGCTTTTGGGGTTACAAGATTAATAACAAGTCGTAATTAATACATCATCATCTATTACGAGCCTTTGCCGTGGGGTGTTTGGGTATCGTAAAAAAATAAAATAAAATAAAATTTAATAATGAATTAGTGATGTAATTAGTGAATTACGATATTTAATCATGGAAATTCTGATTATATTGTTATTTCTATAGTAATATTTTTAATTTATATTTAATTATATTAATTTTTTTATTAATACGGTTCGGAACCGGAACCGTAATTTTACGGTTCAGTTCCGATTCTTCTTTTTGAGGAACCGAAACCACGACCGTGCCTACCACTCTTGATATCAACTTTTATTCAAGTAAAATTGAGGTAATTTGTTGTTAATAAAATAAAATATAATAAAGTGAAGAATTTTAGTTAAGAATAACAGAAATCTCCCGTAAAGATCCATCTTGTTCAAATCAGATTTTGCGTTTTTTAATTTTATTTTATGTAGTCCGTTTATAGTCCTCAAATTTTTTTTTAAAAAAAAAAATTAATGAATAAGGGTTCTAATTTTGTTTATTTATTATAATATTAATAATTGTTTTTAGAAGCATACATTGTGATAAAATTGATAGTGAATTTGGGTATTCTCAATTAGGTCATAACTGCTTCAATTTCGGTGGCCTAATTGAGACTTATGTGCCATTTTTGTTTATTCTAAAATTTAATCTTGTAAATTTCTACCATGACATAGACTTATTGGTTATGGATCTAACATTGACTTAACAAATTTAATTAATTTTGTTTCGGTTAAGTTAGTTGATGAGTCAACATTGTTGTACATGATTTCATTTTTTATTTCAACTTTGAATTTGAAGTCCCTTGCCCAAACAACCATAACATATGCCCCCAATTTACATATCTTTATTGTAAATATTTATTTGTAAGTTCGGAATCGATCTCACATGTCGATGCACTTAAGGATGACAAAAATATCCATATTCATGCATATCGAAGATATCCAATCTAATTGGATTGGATAATATTCATCCAAATTTAAATGGATCTTAATATGTATATTTTTTAAAATATCCAATTGGATATTGGATGAATATTTGATGGATATCGGATATCTAATTATTATCCAAAATCCAACCCAAACACCACAATCCACTCAAAAAAAAAAAAAGTTAAAATATAAATCCCTAAAAATTAAGGTGAGGTAATGGAGTTTTGGATCTCACAAGGATTTGGCTTCCTGAAAATGAATTTCCAACCAAAAACTGTTGAGTGAATTTAATTGTTTTAACAAGCTTTTTTTTCCCTAAAAAATTGCTTATATTATCTAAACCACCATACACCATTAAATCACGTCTTTTGAGAATTATTGTAGTTATTGTTACTAATTTAGTTCGTAGATTTTGGTGTTTTCTTGAACTCTATGTTTGTGTTTTTAATTTTTTTTTTTATATGGTGATTATTGGGTTGAATTCACTGGATTTTTTTATTTTTTATTTTTTATTTTTTATTATTATTCAATGAAAGTAATTACTTATGGTTCTTGATTGGTGGCAGAAATATTGGCTGTGGAGAGTGCTTTAGTCCCGTTTGTTAGGTGATGGTGATGTTGATGTTGATGAAAATTTGTTAGCTTCATTAGCATCTTCTTCATTATTATCTTTTTATTTCTTCATTAGTATCTTTTTTTTTTCTTTTTAATTTGATAGTATATGGTTCAGGATCTTGAGATTCTGAATTCGAATCCAGTGAGTGTATTTCTTGTAAGAGCCTAGGACAGTTAAAGGTTTTACCTATTCCGCTTAAGCTTGAAATGGGTGGTTTGACGACGGAGTTTCCAAACAATTTCAAAAAAAAAAATTAAATTAATAAATCTATTGAATAAAAATCATATTACAATAAAAAAATACATTTTATATTTTTAAAAGAATTATATTATAACAAGAAAACTTATTAGACTATCCTATTAATTTTGTTTTTTTTTAAAAAAAATAACTATTAAATTATCTACAATTAACATAATCTCTATAATTAATTTTTTATTGTTAAATTATAAAATTAAAATATATCTATAATTATTTTTATTAAGCTTTCTAATAGTGTCACATGACACCTAATCTCTACAATTATTTTTTATTATCTATTATAATAAGAATATATAATATAATCTTCTATTAAAATAAAAATTATACATAGCATATAATCTCTATAATTAATATTTTTATTATTAAATTATAAAATTAAAAAAATAAGTTACTAAAGTTAAAAACCTATTTCAATATAAATATATAATCTTATATTAAAATAAGAAACCTAAATAGTATCCTCCAAAACCTAGCCAATTTTTGGATTTCGGATCTATTGTTATTTGTTATTTTATTTTAAATTATTTTTATAAGTTTTTTTAGTTAATAAATTTTTTATTATTTACTATGTTTCAAGATGCAAACTCTGACTATTAACTCTTTCACAGTGAATTATAAATATAATTTGAGAGCTGAGAGACAAACGAATGAAGTATAAATATTACGTGCAAGTAAATCAATTATTTGATTTAAACTATAAAACCGACAATATTCAAAATATTTACCGGATCAATACCTAAAATATATGTTCAACCCGTACAAAATGCGGGCCCTGTATTAGTTTGATTAAAAATTAAGTCTAAACTCATTAGCATAATCAAATATGTAATTCACATCAACAAATTAATTTACTAAAATTCAGTTACAAAAACTAAACACTTAGATTGAACTCCCTAATTTTATCCTAAATTTGGGGCCCTACACGGCCGCCTTTGTGGGCTGTCCCTAGTTGCACCCATGGGTAGGCTTTATAAATCATGTGGATTTACACTCCTTATAAACTTATGATAACATCACTAGGTTTAGAGATGATAATTTGTCGGGATGGTCTAGGATAGGATTATGGATTCATAACTAAAAGTTATCACGAATTTTGTATTGATTTTTGAATCGAAATGATTTTTCATCTCAAATTCTCAACTAAAAAATTCGAGATCCTGAATCTCGATCAACATTTATGATTTTTTGGTAAAAATGTCAGAATTCGAATGAAAAATCATCCCAAATTTCATATCGCTTGACATGAGATCTCGAATCTCATACTGCACAATATGAGATCCCGAATCTCATACCATATAATATAAGATCTCGAATCTCAATTGAAATTCGAGATTTTTTACCATACCTAAACGGAGTGGTGTTATTTAGCCTCACCTTTCGGGCTGGGGTTAATAGCAACAGCCAACAGTAGTTAATGGCGAAACACTGGGCCAGGAAATAAAGGCTATGGGCTTAACGTCGTTTATAACACAACTAGATATTTTTCTCTCTAAAGCTAAGGTCTCTGCAAATTCACCCTGAGCTTCGGCTTCAATGGAGAATAATTTTAACAGTATATGCCAAAAAAAAAAAGAAAAAAGAGAGAGAGAGAGAGAGAGAGAGAGAGGGAAAATGCAAATGATGTTAGAGTTATTACTCGTCGCATTAATTTTTTATTTTATTTTTTTATAAATACATATGTAAATATGTTATTTTGAATAAAATAAATAATTTTATCAATATTTTTTTATATGGTAAAGTCTTAACAGACCCTAAAATAAATAATTTTATCAATATATTTTCTTTTTAGAGTTAGTACTTGTCGCGTTAATTTTTTATTATATTTTTTATAATACATATGTGTAGGCACTGCATTTTTACACATAAGTCCCTATGATGAGTCTCATTTTGGAGACACTACCTTTTAAGTCACGGAGGTCACGGGAAACGGACATCGGAAGGGGAAATTCAGAATAAATAAGGTTCACTGTTTTCGTTAGTGCTGCGTTCGTGTTTACGTTCGAACATCAAACGGATTGCGGGCGTTCGTGCCGCGTTCGAGGAAGCGTTCGAACGGTGTCGGTAATTCTGGTTTTGCTGCTAGCCTCACATCCAGTCCAATTAGCCCCCCAAAGCCCATAAAACACATCCCAATTTAAATAAATAAATATTAATTAAAACATTAACTAAATAAGATAATAATTAAATTAATTAAATAATTAAATAAAACATATACCAAACATGAAATAAACAATTACCAACTTAAACTAAAATCATGCCTAAATTAAACAAATCACATATTAGATCAAAATATAATCATGCCTAATTAAAATCAATCAACCAATTATATTCCCAATCTAATAAGATTATTCCCAAACTTAAAATATTATATTCCTAAACCAAGCCAATCAAATATTCAACCTTCCCTATCTAGCCAAGATTTGTCCCCCATCAATCTTTGACTTCCCTTAACCAAACCAAATCAAATCTATTGCTTCCCTTATCCAACACCAAATCAAATCCCTCTTTAAATTAGCCAAATCCATTTCCTTGTCAAGCCTAACCTTTTGCCTATAAAAAGAACCCTACACCAACCTTCTCAACCCTAGTAGCTAGTCCCTAACTCATACACAACACACATAAAAATTACAGGAGGAACACACCCAAAAAACAATAAGCAAAAGATAAAGAGGAAACGGCAGCGAAACCACAAGGAAACAATAGCAAAAGACGGAGAACGACGACTCAAAACAGTAAGACAACGAACGAGAACAGTGAACCAGTGAACCGGGAGAGTTGCGGAGCATCCACCCTTCCGACGATCGTGTACCGTACATCCGAGAGGTGATTTAAAAGGTTAGACCTGAGGGTACATTTTCATTAGTTTATATTCGTTTTTTTTATTATTATTATTGAATTCTATTCGCATGAGAGTCGTTTATGGATGCATGTTGTGGCTTGAATGAAATGGAAGAGTGTCGTCTCTTGTGGTATATAGGATGGAAACCCAGACGTAAATTCCGTAGCCGAATCCGAATGGACGGTAGTGCGGTCTGTACATGGGACACAACTCCACGTACCACTTGAGTAAACGGCACCTTCTCTTGTGTGGCGTTGCTTTGGTTTATTTATTTCTTGTCATTTAAATCTTGTATGTTGCTTATTCCCGTATGATATGATCGAGTGCATGGGCTTAGTAAGTGCGATGAAAGGTTCCCTAATTGGAGGGGTTAAAATCCTTCACCACGACGCTTTGCCGCACCGATTGATGTGTGTTCGGTTGAATGCGAGATACGTTCAATCGAGCATACCTAGTTTGATATGATTGTCTTTATTTTCGTATGCATGATTCAACCGAGCGCATGGGTTTAGTAAGTGCGATGTGAGATCCCCTATGGGGAGGGGCTAAAGCCCTTTACCACGATGCTTTGCCGCGCCGGTTGATGTGTGTTCGGTTGGATGCAAGACACGTTCAATCGGACATACTTAGAATAGTATGATTGTCTTTATGTTTGTATGCATGATGTGATGTGACGCGCATGGGCTTAGTATGTTGGTCTAAATGTCCTCTCTTTGAGAGATCAAGAGCCCTCAAAAGGCCACATTTATGGCAGTACTTCGCCGCGCCACTTTATTTTGTTGTTTATGTATTGCGTCCCATTTCATGCATCAGGTCTGTTCCCGTTCGAACGCGTTTACGAACGCAACTCGAACGCGCATGCATTTTTGCCTTATCATGCATCAGGTCTCATTTCCGTTCGAACGCGTTTACGAACGCCATACGAACGTGAGCATTCTGTTTCATTTCCGTTCGAACGCGTTATCAAACGCCATACGAACGCGAGCATTCTGTTTCATTTCCGTTCGAACGCGTTATCAAACGCCATACGAACGCGAACCTTCTGTTTACCGTTCGAACGCGTTTACGAACGCTACACGAACGCGCACACACTGAACTGAGTCTGTCTTATCATATTCATGCATAATTACCTCTTGGTTGATCTTTCTTGTGTTATATAGCCAACCGTATTATTTGTATTCCTGCATTTATCCATTCTATGTGTTTTTGGGATTGTATTCAAGCATGATTAGGCTGTTAGCATGTTATTTGGTTAATAGGTTCATGAGATAGTACTCAAGCATGATTATGTTGTTCTTAGTTTTCCATATTATAGGATTGAAATATGTTCATGAGATTGCCATGTGATGTTGCATGTTGTGATGAACTTGTTGATGTATGCATATGAATTTAGAAGCATGATATTTTTTGGAAATAAATGTTATTTAAGCCTGGTTAAATTATTACATAAATCCTTTTATTACAAGTGACATAAGTAAGGGACCATTCCGAACCCAACGGTTTGAGGTCTTCCCTTGCGAGGGGTGAGTGCGGCCTTAAATCTCATTTTCCCGGTTCACACCAGGTGGCGACTCCATTACTCTCCGGTTTAGTCCCCCGTGGCTACTCCGTACTCCCAACTAGGCCGCGAGCCTAGGAACAGAACGGCGTCGCCCAGGTCCTGTTGTCCACAATATGTAAATATGTTATTTTGAATAAAATAAATAATTTTATCAAAATATTTTATTTTTATAAGGTAAAGACGTAACAGCCTAAAATGATTAGTTATGATATAGTTACAAAAGGTCGCAACAGACATTGAGTTATATCATAACAATATCATTTTTAAATGTGCCTGATCAAGGTTTACATTTCTTGGTTAGTAAGTAGACCCCTAGAGGCCGGTAGATGTTATATATTGGAATTTGGATTCCAATGATTTTTTCTCAATGAACCAAGAGTCTCGAGAGACTCGTATATATATGTATGTGTTTATGTTGGATGAAAACTTAACAACTCACTGAAAATTCCTAATAGATGGTACACGAGCGTCAATAGGATTCTTCTCGAGTGGAGTAACATAGTGGTCATTTGACTTGAGATATCACAATGAATATATGAGCTATCCTCCACACTTTGATAGTAATCACGTCACCGTCTTATTTAGGTCAGACCTTCGCATGTTCATTGGTGTGGACTGATGCTCAGGATATCCGGTGAGTGTCAAGATATGATCCATCAGTCCCGTGTATAAGGCATATGTATCATTCACGTGTTTGCGATATGTTAAATCCATGGTCATGGTACATTATGGAAGCGAGTTCCGAGTGTTATTGAGACATCCTGATTTTATAAGTCGATGATATTATACCTTAGAGATTTGACGTTTACATCAATATCTCCGGTATAATATAGATAACCTGTGACATGAGTATTATACGTATGCGATGACCTCGACTTGTATAGTTCAGCGAGATTATCTGTGATCGTCATAATTCATGAGTGGGTGAATTATGGACACAAAATTGGATTCTGTGACATATAAACCTTAACTTAGAGAGTCTCACAATATGAAGTGTACTCGTTGAGCATTTGGACAACGCGTTATGAATAATACATATTATTCATAATATTTTATTGAATTAACCCAGTTAATTCGAATCGTTTAATCAGTAAATGAAAATACACATGTCGGGATATTTTTCGATCGTTTTAATATGTATTTATATTTGATACATAATTAGATTATATACACATTAATTGATAAATTGTAAGTTAGACACATGTAAAATAAATAATTATTTTTTATTAATGTAATGGATCATCATCATCATCATTATTATTATCATTACAGGTGTAAAATGGCTTTATTATTTAATATATGATAAATAATTTTCCATGTGTATTGTCTTTTATCAAGCATTTTTATTAGATAAAAATTGACCAAAAAAATGCTCCACATTCACGCTAACTCCAATAATAAAAAAAAAAAATATATATATATATATATATATATTTCTTTTGTTTGTTGTTGAAAAACTTGGCCACTCTCAAGCTTTAAAAATACATCCATGTGATTAGAACATGAGCTTGAAGAAATATTAAATATTATAGGTAATCTTTAATAATTTCAACTTAGAAATTTTTTTTTTATTCTTGTTATTTATAAATATTGTAGAGATTCTTTTTCACTCTTAAAATCGGGGCTTTGTGTTTTGGATTCTTGATTTGTGGATTAGAGGCATGTGTGAAGTTAGATTGAGTGATATTAGTGTAATATAATCTCAAAATTATCATATGGTGATTTGTTATCATTTTAGAGTGTTATGACCTCTCTTATAATACCTAAAATTATTTTTGAGTGATTCATGTGTGGTGGCTTTGATTGGTGTTGAATTAATTTGATTAATCTTGAGAAAAATTAGATTTTTGGCATGAAAAAGTATCAACTTATTTTTCAAATCAGATCTGAAAATTACATAATTTTTATATGTAAAAATATGTTGTTTGGATGTGTTGGATGTGTATTGGGTGTTAGAATAATTTTCGGAAAATATTTCGGAATAATTTTCGGAAAATACTTTTCAAAAACTGTACTATTTTGGACCTGAAACGCACCCAATTCACTGTCCAATTCAGCCCTTTAATGATTCAGTTTCTGCTATGTTTCAGGTCTGATTTTCACCCAAAAATAGTCACAACACAGCCTCAAAACACCCCTTAAAGTTCTCTAAAAATTTTGGATCAAAAGGAATTCAAATCGAGTCCCAATACACCACTTTTGTGTGCGACATTGAGCAATTTTCTGCTTACTGCCATGAGGTATGTTTAGAAAAGGAGAAGATGAGTTTTTGTTCGACACCACAAATTATTTTGAGCTATGTCTCGTTACCAACAGAATCTAGTGTGGGCTACACTCACAAAATTAATTCATAAATCCTTTAGAGATTAATGTCACACAAGTATTTTATTTTCTTTTTCTTCTTTTGTTCTTCCTTGGTTTTTCTCAACACTTGAGAGAATAGAGAAGAAGAAGAAAGGTGGCTAGGGTTGAAAATGAGATTAAGGTAAAAAGAAAAATTCAATGTCTCGTTACCAATAGAATCTAGTGTGGGCTAGACTCACAAAATTAATCCTTAAACCCTTTAGAGATTAATGTCACACAAATATTTTATTTTATTTTTCTTCTTTTGTTCTTCCTTGGTTTTTCTTAACACTTGAGAGAATAGAGAAGAAGAAGAAAGGCGGCTAGGGTTGCAAAAATGAGATTAAGGCAAAAAGGAAAATTCAATTTTCTTTTATACTTGGGGTTATTTTTTTCTAAAACAAACAAATCATTTCCCATTTCACCATTGTAAAATTCGGCCAAAGCATATAATTTTAATTAATTTTGCAACATCAAACTCAATTACCATAATGAAAGATATGTTACAAAATTAAAAATGCAATTACCTTTCAGAAAGTGTAACCACCAAAATTAAATTCAAGAGTTATGCAACCTAGCATAACTCACCAAGGGTTTCCAAATTTAATGCAAGAGTTTTGCAACTTAGCATAACTCACCAAGGGTTTCCAAAACCCATAATTTAGAAGATACGCCTTTATTTCTCGCAAGAATGAGTGAACTCCATGTCTATGTAAAACGTTCCCAGCTACACACCAAATCATGTCCCCAAAGTACGTAACTATTAGTCGGGACTGCTACACCAACCTCACCTTTGTAAATCAAAGGACATAGTCTGCCATGTAGGAGTTCGTAGTACACTCAAGATTAAGATTAATCCATATATGACCATCTAGTAGATCAAAATGAATTTCTTTATTTAATAAATATTATAAGAAACTCATTTCTATCTGGGTCCAGTCCTATATGATCACATCATACAAGGTGCCTCCATTCTCATATCTCCACATGGACGATCCCGGATCAAGGTCGTCATATAATCATTGAATGGACCGCAGCTATAGATAAACAACAAACAAAGTACCCTATTTGTTTGCTCTCTATGGACTATTTTAGATTACTAACTTCAGACTTAAATCCTCTTGTGTTTGACACGCATACACTAATTCTGAAGGCACATGAGTAATCTAGGGTAATTAAGATAATTTACATAATATGTGATATTAAACAAACACTTTGATAAATGAATAATACTTCATTTTATTTCATAAAACATAATAACATTTACATTACATGAAGCTCTAGGGCATAAATCCCAACAATATCTCATTTACACTAGAGAAAATGGGAGATGTCACGTAATCCTAAACCATCTAGGTAACCTTCAAACACTTTAGCCGACAAGGTCTTTGTAAACGAATCAGTCAGGTTCTCCGCGGATGCAATCTTTGTAATAGAAACATCTCTTTTATGTACTATCTCTCTGAAGAGATGATATTTCCTCTCCAAATTCTTTCCCCTCTTATGACTTATTGGTTCCTTTGAATTTGCCACTGCACCATTATTATCGTAAAAAAGTGTGAGTGGTTTATCATATCTGTAATAACTTCCAAATCTCCCAAGAACTTACGGAGCCAGACTGCTTCCTTAGCTGCTTCGCAAGCTGCTACATACTCAGCCTCCATGGTGGAGTCAGCAATACAAGATTATTTTATACTCCGCCATAGTATAGCCTCACTACCTAGGGTAAACACTGATCCAGATGTTGATTTCCTAGAATCGACATCCGTCTGAAAATCAGAGTTCGTATATCCTCTTAAGATCATATCCTCACCAAAATACACAAGCATATAATCTATCATTCTTTTAAGATACTTGAGAATGTGTTTCACAGCCACTCAATGATCCAATCTTGGGTTAGACTGAAACCTACTGACTACTCCCACTGTAAAGTAGATGTCTGGTCTCATGCATAACATAGCATACATGAGACTACCAACTGCTGAGGCATATGAGATATGTCTCATTTCCTTAACTTCTTAAGGTGTCTTAGGATACTGTTCATTTGACAAGTGAATTCCATATCGATAAGGCAAATTGCCTTTAAATCTTTCAATTAGAATTGGTTAGCTAGCCAGGTTTTCACGTCCGATAATATCTTTACATCATTCCCAATGAGTAAAATATCATCGATGTGTAAATTAAGAAAAACCACATTCCCGTTAATGACGCGCTTGTATACACAAGGCTCATCAATATTCTACTCAAAGTCATATGACTTGATTGTGGTATCAAATCTTATGTTCTAAGATTTAAGAATGCAGTCTTGACGTCCATTTGCCAAACCTTTTGCTCTTGACCTTGTGCTATAAACCTCTATTGTTGTACCATATAGATACACTCATCAAGATTGCCATTTAAGAATGCAGTCTTGACGTCCATTTGCCAAACCTCATAGTCATAATATGCGGCAATGGACAGAAAAGTGCAGATGGATTTTAGCATGGCTACTTGCGAGAAAGTTTCCTCATAATCAACTCCCTATTTTTGGGTATAACCCTTGGCCACTAGCCTAGCCTTGAAGATCTGTACTTTCACATCTACTCCTCTCTTTCTCTTGTAGATCCACTTGCAACCTATAGGTTTTACCCCATCAGATTGGTCTACAAGTTCCCAGACTGAGTTGGAGTACATAGACTCCATCTCTAGGTTCATGGCTTTGAGCCATTCCTCTTTATCAGAATAATCCATTGCACTACGATAGGTCAATAGATCATCTACACCATCATTGGAAGCGACAACTTATGCCTCTCCAACTCATAGATAACGATCAGGTTGTCACACAATCCTCCCACTACGTCTAAGTGGCAAATCATTCTGAAAAACTTACATCTGACGCTCAGATGTCGAAGGTGCTATGTGTTTGTCTACTGTCGTTGACGATAGTGTGTTGGTCGAACCAACAAGTAACTCATTGAGTAACATTTTGCTTCAAGGTTTGAATTCCCTCATATAGTTCTCCTCTAGAAACGTAGCATTTGTCGATATAAACACTTTGTTATCTTCAGGGCCATAAAAGAATCCACCCCTAATCTCCTTAGGATAGCCTACAAATAGGCACACTTAAGAACGTGGCTCCAACTTTGTAATCTTATTCTTCAGCACATGTGATGGACACCCTCCATATGTGAAAATATCGTAAACTAGTTTTACGACCACTCCACAACTCTAAAGGAGTCTTAGGAACAGATTTATATGGAACTACATTAAGGATATACATTGCTGTTTACAATGCATATCCCCAGAACGAACTAGGTAGTGAGCTATAACTAAACATAGATCTTATTGTTTGAGTTCTACGGCCCCGGGGATCGAATAACAAGCAAGAAATAACATGTGAATACATACGATGAAGTTACAGAATACTTACATCGATCGGTTGAGCAACGCAGCAATGAACAAAAATCAAATTCTGCTCACTGGTGTTCACGGCAGTCCACTGTCACAGCTCACTATTTTCGGCTTCAATCTTCGTCCAACAAGCTCCAAGCTTTGGTTGATGATTCCAAGCTCATGGGTGGACTTCCCTATCACCTTCACATGTCTCTCGGAGTGCTAGCTCTTGATGATTTTGCCGCAAAATCATCACACTTTGCTTCCCATTGCTCACGGTTAGGGATGAGCAAAACCGGTTTCGGTTCCGGTTCCGCATGGAACCAGAACCTACCCGGAAAAATTTGGTTCCGCACTAAGTGGAACCGAAACCTACCCAATTAAACAGGGTACCCTATTATTCGGTTCCGGTTCGGTTCCAAATTACCCTATTTTAAAATATTTTAATGAAAACTACATTCCAATACGAGTTCGTAGGAAAAAACGGGGACCAAATCGGAGTGGCGGAAGCTCAAGAACGAAAAAAATGAAGTTTTTTAATTGATATTGCATTTTTGTGATTAAAAAAGGGAATAAAGAGGAAATGAGCAAATTTCTTTATCATTGTTGCTTCAAAAAGTCACATTTCTTTACTGGTAAGCTCCTCAAAGCTTTTGGATCATATTTGGTTTTGGCTTTCTGGTTAATTCTGTTTTTCAGCTTTTTGTATTTTGTATCAGATAATTAGGTTGTTAGCTTATCAGTTCAAAATGGTATGTGGAGTTAGCTCTTTCTCATATTCACACGTTACTTTTCATTTTTCAAAGTGATTTTGGTTTTATTTTAGTAATCAAATAATGAGAATTCTTTATATTTACATTTGTTAAATATGTTTTTTAGAAAAAAAAAATTAGCTTTTTGACTCTCTGTTTATTATATTTGCTTGCCTTAGCTAAATGAGTGGTATATTCAATTCTATTTGTACCTTTTCATGAGTTTCTAAGGCAATATCAAATATTACTTTGGTGTGAAATTCATTTATCAACTTGTCAATTCTTATTGTATCCTTATTTTATTTTTTAAACTGTCATTCGTCTTAGATGTATTCAGCTTTAGGACTCTACTTTCTAGTTCATCAAACAAGCAGCACTCTCTATCAATTCTCTGCAGTTTCATTACTTGTTTTTTCCAAAAAAAAAAAATTAGTTATTATCTGCTCTTTCAGTTGCTTCAGCAAACCGGTTCCATGATCCGGTTCCGGTTCCGATCATTTTGGAACCGGAACCTATTCGGATAAAATCGGTTCCTTCATTTTTGGAACCGGAACCTACCCGATTACAACCGGTTCCGGTTCCAAACCTGAAAAATCGGTCCGGTTCCAACTGGTTCCGGGTAGACCCGGAACCGTTGCTCACCCCTACTCACGGTTTTCCCAGAAAAACAGAACAAGAACAGCCCAAAATGGGCGTGTAGATGAAGAGAGGAAAGAGAGGAGAGTTCTTTGGTTGGTTTCTAATTTGTGTATCTTATACACAAATGTGAATTTCAAATTCATTTACAATGAATTTGGCTTTCAAAAAGTCAAGCCTTTAAGGCTCCAACCACTTACATCAATTCATCAATCTATCAAATCAAGTGACAAGTTGTCACATCACTCAAAGTGACTAATGATTTGACGTTTGATTTGACGCTTGATTTGACTTGCGTGCCGCACTCGAATTCGAAATGCGAATGCGCTCGCAAACAATCCCGGACTCGGGTTCGCTAATTCCAAATTAACGAATTTTCCGTTGCGACGTAATTAAATGATTATGCCTAGCGAAATCACTATTCACGTCGCTAACGAATTAATTCTAAATTAACTCTTTCACCCGAATTAAAATCTAATTTTAATTCCGCGTCGAAATCCAATTTCGTTTAATATATCGAATATATTAATTTATCGATTAATTCCAAATTAATCGTTTTCTCTCTTTAATTGATATTTTATCCCAGATAAAATATCTCCGCAATTAATCCCAGATTAATTTTCTCTCTCATCTAATTAATCCCAGATTAATTAAAGTGCGAGTCATACGTCATCGGTGAATCTTCGGGAAGCGACCCATGAGATCTCCGGATATGTTGGCAGTAAATACGGTTGTCGGACTATCCGAACACTTACGTACCAAGTACGACATTTTACCGATTTACAAGACAAGGTTGGCTTCTAGCAAAGCGCCATGCCTACCCAATTCTCCAGAAGCATGCTTACAGGAATAAGCGATCTATATCAGGCGTACTATACGTAGTATTGCGTATGTCGATCCAGTATCGGATGATCACGTGCTAGGCCTGGGGCTGGAATTGTGTCTGTCCCGTACGAAGCACATGTAGGATGTTTGGTAACTAGTCTCTATAATCGGATATACATGACCTTGTCATAATATCCCGATAGCTGCAGCATTTAAGAGAACTAGTCCCGTATCCTACGTGACCATCATCTCCACTATGACTGGAGTGATACTTCCGTCTTGACATCACACCCAACACACTACGATTCTCGATATACCCAGAAGAGTCGTACACAAAAACCGGTTAAAGCCTTGGATGACCAAAACCAAAGTATATTGATTGTCGCAAGTATTAGCGGTGCAAGTCTCAGGTTAAGACCAAATACACCTACCCTGATTTCGGACTTCTATAGACACATAGTCATACTACCAATGGAATTCCGAGGGGGTCTATCTAGAGCGAAGCTGTTTCCCGTACCATCGGTGAAACACAACCTCCTATTACACTTGCATGAGTATCATATACCCAAATATATGAGAACTATGTCATTATGCCCTCATAACGCGCACAAGTGTAATACTAGTCTTTTACGCATTTATCGATGTCCAATCTCGATAATACTCTGACTAGGGATATTTAATGATTTATCCTTCGTGGACTGATACTGTCTCATATCATTCTCAATCCAGGAACAAATCATAAGGACCTCCTGTCATTTATACATCTTGGTGATCTAATCACAAATTATAAGAGAGCAATCTCCTTTGTCACATAGTTAATTTGTACAACAACATCATGATCTGTACAAATAGTGACGCTATGGGTCATAATTGTCCAACACTTATCATTTCTAGTAGGGTCCAATTTTTCCTTTCTGTAATACTATTTTTCTATGGTGTTCCAGGTACCATGAGTTGGGATATTATCCTATGCTCAACTAAGAATTCCTCGAAATCTGTGTCAAGGTATTCTCCTCCACGATTTGTTCATATAGTTTTGATTGTTTTACCTAACTGGTTCTCACCCTCAGCACGGTACTCTTTGAACTTTTCAAAAGTATCTTACTTGTGATGCATTAGGTAAGCATGCCAATATCTTGAATAATCGTCAATAAATGTGACGAAGTATTCATAACCACCTCAAGCTCTTACATTCATCGGTCCGCAAAAGTCTGAATGTATTAGCTCAAATGGTTGATTGGCTCTTATATCTTTTCCAGTAAAAGGTCTCTTGGTCATTTTTCCTTCTAAACAGGATTCCCAGATTGGTAAAATTATGAGCTTTAACTGGTTTAAGGCTCCGTTCTTTATCAACTTATTTATTCGGTCAAGGTTTATATGATCAAGTCTAATATGCCACAGATACGTGTCATCGTGAGAAATCTTTTGCCACTTTGTTTTAGATTTCTCAGCCTTAAACATTTCAGTGTTGAACAGTGACTTATATGTTAATGGTCTTAACAAATAGAAGTTATCTCCTAGTTTCCTTAGTATATAGGTAATCCAATTTTGAAATAATAACTATCATTATTAGATAAAATGAAAATCTTCATGCAATAATTTTGAAACAGAAATTAAATTTCTATGATAAAATAGGAACAAACACCACTTTGTTTAGATTCAAATAACTTTTATTTGAAAATTGAAAACTGATAACTCTCACTGTTTTACGGAAACATCATATTATATCCCGACTTTCATAGTAAAGTTACCTTCAGCAAGGTCTTTATGTGTATCAAGTAGTTGTACCCTTAGACTTACTAGTGATTCTTTCTATTCTTTGCAGTTTTGAAAGACTTTGCAACACTTGCCTCTCCACTAGGTTTACGAGGATCCATCAACATGAACTCATAATGGGTGAGCTCATTTAGCAGCTGGCTCAAAGTAAAAGTCAACTTGTTCATAATATAGTTGCTTTTAAACTGCAGGAAACTCTTCGAAAGAGTTTCTATAATAATGGTCACTTGGCTACGCTCGTTAATACGAGCGCCATGTGTTTCGACTGTATTGAGGTAGGTCATCATCCTCAAGACATGCTTTCGAACTGATGTCACATCCTTCATCCTAGTAGGCATCACTGAGACCATAACCTCATGACGATGACGCTCCGAAGGTTGCCCGAACATGCCCTGTAATGACTTCATCATCTGAGATGCTGAAGCCTGACCGGTGCGTAATCACACGCGTATAACGCAAGTGCACATATCGTTCAAGTGGTATAAAAAGTATCGATCCCACGATGACTTAAAACCTTTTTTTATCAATTTATGAAGTTAAATGTTTACAAGTATCTAATGGATTGATTGTTTGATTGGGTTGTGACTTTAAAATTAAAACAAGTAAATAAAATTGCTTGAAAGTAGATTGAAGAAAATTCAAATTTATAAAACTATCCTGTAGACGCTGGTTTTCGCCCGAGGTCTATAATCGAGATTTTGTATAAGGGCACTGGCGATCCTGCAAAACAAAGATGTAGAATGAGCGGGAGCACTGCCCACCGGTGTGGTGGGTGCCGGGGGCACTCCGACGCTCAAGTTAGTGAAGGTACTAAGGAATTAGAAGGTAGGAAGTCAAAGGTTAGATGCTACCTTCAACTTAGTATGGTGCCGTGAGGGCGATCTGTCAGTGGTGTGGTGAGCTTGAAGATGTCTCAAGCTTGTGAGTAGGAGAGCCAGAAGTTGAATCTGGTTGAGCTATGAGAGTTTGATCCCCCCCTTTCCTCATGAAGCCTCCCTTTCTTTATACCCTCCTGAGGGTATGTCCTTAATCACATTTGATCACTCGTAACGGTCGACTTCATGAGGGATATTTACTTCTTTTACCCGTTGTAGGTTGGAACGGCTGGTTATGAATGGTGTTTATGAGCCAAGGCGTTATGTGGACTGACCTTTGGATGATCATTCGGTTGCTGGTGATGGTGTTCAGTAGGCCTGGGCCTGCGCCATGTCTTTGGGGTTTGATTAGAGAGCTTCGGGGGTGTATTTGGTAGTGGTCCTGGAGCAAAATGTCGAAATTACCCTTGGACCAAATTTGGCCCGTACAGTTTGTCCCCTACTCTCTAAGTCAAGGAGTCCTTGGCTTGGAGAGTATTTGATGCGCGTGTCGAGCCATTCGATGTAGGTGTACCTGAGCGTTGATGCTACCTATTGATTGAACCGAACGAATGTCAAGTTATGAACTTGAATCTACATGATCCATCATGGATGTGTCCAGTCAAATGAGCTAGATGAGGGTCAAGATCATGAACTTGACTCTATAAGAGCCGTTAGGGAAGTACCCAGTTAGCTGAACCAGATGAAGGTCAGGATATATGTCATGCGACATGGGTAATATACGTCTTCAACTTGACTCGACATGAGTCCATGGGGATGTCCCCGGTCGACTGATCTAGATGAAGATTCTGGATATAATTCACTTGACATGTGGAATCCATGTCTACAACTTTGACTCGACATGAGTCCATGGGGGATGTCCCCGGTCGACTGATCTAGACGAAGATTCAGGATATAATTCACTTGACATGTGTAATCCGTGTCTACAACTTTGACTCGACATGAGTCTATGGGGATGTCCCCGGTCGACTGATCTAGATGAAGATTCTGGATATAATTCACTTGACATGTGGAATCCATGTCTACAATATGACTCGACATGAGTCCATGGGGGATGTCCCCGGTCGACTGATCTAGATGAAGATTCAGGATATAATTCACTTGACATGTGTAATCCGTGTCTACAACTTTGACTCGACATGAGTCTATGGGGGATGTCCCCGGTCGACTGGACTTGATGAGTCCAGGAAGATATAAGTCATACGACATGTGTAATCCATGTCTACAACTTTGACTCGACATGAGTCTATGGGGGATGTCCCCGGTCGACTGGACTTGATGAGTCCAGGAAGATATAAGTCATACGACATGTGTAATCCATGTCTACAACTTTGACTCGACATGAGTCTATGGGGATGTCCCCGGTCGACTGATCTAGATGAAGATTCTGGATATAATTCACTTGACATGTGGAATCCATGTCTACAATATGACTCGACATGAGTCCATGGGGGATGTCCTCGGTCGACTGATCTAGATGAAGATTCAGGATATAATTCACTTGACATGTGTAATCCGTGTCTACAACTTTGACTCGACATGAGTCTATGGGGGATGTCTCCGGTCGACTGGACTTGATGAGTCCAGGAAGATATAAGTCATACGACATGTGTAATCCATGTCTACAACTTTGACTCGACATGAGTCTATGGGGATGTCCCCGGTCGACTGATCTAGATGAAGATTCTGGATATAATTCACTTGACATGTGGAATCCATGTCTACAATATGACTCGACATGAGTCCATGGGGGATGTCCCCGGTCGACTGATCTAGATGAAGATTCAGGATATAATTCACTTGACATGTGTAATCCGTGTCTACAACTTTGACTCGACATGAGTCTATGGGGGATGTCTCCGGTCGACTGGACTTGATGAGTCCGGGAAGATATAAGTCATACGACATGTGTAATCCATGTCTACAACTTTGACTCGACATGAGTCTATGGGGGATGTCCCCGGTCGACTGGACTTGATGAGTCCTGGAAGATATAAGTCGTACGACATGTGTAATCCATGTCTACAACTTGACTCGACATGAGTCCATGGGGAATGTCCCCGGTCAACTGAATCAGATGAATGTTCAGGGTACGCTTCATACGACGGGGAGTCTTCAATGTCGTTTGGACTAGGAGTAGTCCAGGTCTTCAACTTCTTCATATGGCATTACTTGCAAATGATAACATTGATACATGTCGTCAGTTGTATCGACGGGGCATTGACAATGATGTCCCGTATGGAGGACGTTTCAGTCTTTATGTTTCAAATCGACCCTACCTGTTGATGATGGTATAAGGGAGTCTACAGATTGCCAGATCTGATTGAAGTCTAAGAGTCCTCACTCTACTATGCCTGATGTAGTTATATCGGAGTTTACACTCCATATGACCCGATGAAAGTCCAATAAAGTCTACACACTCCACAATACCTTATGGGAGTCTATACTCTACCCGACCTGATGAAGGTCCAAGAAAGTCTATACTTATTATTAAACTAAACCAGATGAAGGTCCATGATAGTCTTTCCTTATCATACTACTAGAGCTGAAAAAGGTCCATGAGACTACAATATAATGATCTTGATGAATATCTATCAAGGTTATCAATCTTTACTCCTCTGCGAGACTATTGTCGAATGGACTTGTTGAATGGACCTGACAAATGTCTAAAGAATGTCATTACTCCTCACTCTACTAGATCTGAAGAAGGTCTATGAGGGTTCTCATTCCTCAATCTACACGACCTGACAAAAGATCTGTGAGGGTATTACTCTTCACTCTACAGGATTTGTAGTCTGGAGACCATATCATCTGAAGACCATGAGAATACAGTCGAACGAACCTGATGAGTGTCTACGAGGGTCATCATCCTACTAGTTTTGATGAAGATCGGTCGATTGGACCTAGTAGAGGTGCAAGAGATTTTTCATACTACCTAATCTGATGAGGGTCGGTCGATTGGACCTGATGGAGGTCCAATGGATTTTTCATACTACCAGGCATAATAAGATTCCCTATGTAGTCTGGAGTTGGTGGTATTAAATCAATGTAGTATGGAGATGACGACTAACCTTTCACGTTGTCTAAGGAAGAGATGGTAATTTTTCCATGCACCATGGGTAGATGGTCATCCACCTTGTGCCTAGCCTTTATTTGTGTCCTACTGTGTGGAGCATTCGTCACATGCCTAGCTTGCACGATTGTCTAGTTAAGTGGCATTTTTTCTTAATGCCAAGCTTTAAATTCTGACTTGTCGAATGACATGCTCACTCATTGTTAAGCCTTTATGTGTGCCATTCGACATGTATATGAAGCTGTTCGAAGTCCTGTGGCTTTGAGTGTCATTGGCATGGTTAGTTGTTGCAGGTTTGTACGCCACTTATTAAATCATGAGCTGTTTTGTTTCGAGTGGGTCGGTTGAGCCGGTGAGTAAGAAAAAATTAGATTGGCGCTGTTTGGCTGAGTCTTGGCTGGTCACTTACGCTGAGTAGGCTGTGAGTTGGCGAACTGAACTCTAAGTGCATGTATTGACTGGATAGATTGGGCCGGTTTGATGGGTTTTCATATTGTTCAGTGGTGTTTCGTTGATGGGCTTCCTGCGAATTTAGACTGATATGGCTGCATGGGTATTATGGTTTCATTTTGTGGAAAGCATGGGCTGAGTTAATTTCTCTTGGCTCGACCGACACTGGTTAGTGGGCTGGCATGTTTATTGTCAAGGCACGGGCGTTTGGCAGCTTGGCAGGATGACGTGTCAACCTTGTTTGTTTTGTTTTTTTTTTTTTTTTTTTTTTAACAACAAAAAGGCCTAAAGGGTTCATATTATTTCAATGGGCTTAAATGGGCTATTCAAAGGCTTGGTTCACATGGGCCACTCGTCTATCGTGAATTAGCCGCTTCCATTGCGGTGGATCTAATTTCATAGCTTCTACACCTGTTCATTTGGGAGCATCCCTCAGATAAAGAAAGGGAATGACAAAAAGCTCTTTTCCTGGGAGTCGTTGAAAGAATGAGGCGACGGTCTAGACTCAAAGTGTTTCATAGCCCTACTTTCCCTAAGCCATTTCATTTGAAGTACACAGACATGGATCAATTGAATTGGGGGTACTTTTACAAGTTATATCATTGTATGGCTTTTTTTGTGGGCTTGCCTTTGATTTTGAATCCGACGATGAAGATGAAAATGGGAAGAAGAGGTTCGAATTAAATCAGGGTGGATGAGTCGTGCACGAAGGAAGGAAAAGAAAGTGCAGGGCCCATGAGTAAACTAACAAGACTCCAACTGCTTACCCCCAACGCATAATATGTGTTCTTGGACTCTCCAGGATGTCGTATGAGCTGTGTCGAAAGGTCATCAAGCACTTGCAAATTCATATATGTATTGTTTCTGGCTTGATGGTTGAACAAACTTCAATTCTCAGGAACATCCAGTGTGTGCTGATATGGAAACCTAGTCTTGGACCCATGTTGCCCCAATGGTTGATTCCGCGGTTAACGCTAACGACACGCGACCCCCATAGTTGAAAATAGGGTGGTCGGTGATGACGCTGCTGAAGGGAAATTAATACAATTGTGCAGAACTATGGAGGCTAGTGAACCCAATTTCCTAGATTCATCTCACAATGGAGAAATGCATGTGTCGGCTGGAAGAGGTATGGAGGGATGTATGTTGGCTGGGGTATGCTCATTTCTGGAGGCAAGTATGAGCTACGTGGTTGGCTTATCTTCAGCAGGTTTCTCTCAAGGGTTGGTCGAATGGGCTAGCTGGGAAAGCAGGGGCATATGTATGTGGGCCAGTTGATAGGCGCGAGACTTACATATTCACGTGGGCATCTTTCTTCAAGTGGTGTCAATATGGCTTTGGCATGGAGAGGTCTGGCTTATTCCTTGACTACACATATTCATGCTACTCGATTTTTCATAACGTGTGCCCAATCATCGACTGCTACATCCCACAGTCGACATTTACAATATGGAACGTGAGCTTGTGCGCGTGAACTATGTAGCATCTTCGTGGGCTTATCTTCGCGTGTTGGCAGCTTCCTCAAGCGACTTTTCTGCAGTATAAGTGGGCCTCGCAGCATGCGTAAAGTTCTTTGGCTAGTAAGGCATCTCATTGGGCAGTGAGCGTGTCGATGCCATTCTTCTCTTGCATAGGCTGTAGCACGACGTTATTTACACTCGCCCATTGCTCTTTGTTAACTCAATTTTCCAGCGTCATGTTATTTATTGAATCGAGGAAATTGAGCTTGTAGAGAGCTGTTCTCTTCAAAATTATCAGTCATTCCCTAGACCTAATAAGGATCCATGGTGCTTATGTAGACTGGAATCTGAATAGGTTCGATCGATTGAACCTGATGGAAGCTTAAGAAGGTTCTCTATTCTACCTGGCCTTTCCATATCATCTAGAGAAGAGTACAATCCTTCTATGTCGTATAGATCAGTAGTCTGAAGAAGACAACCTTACATCTATGTCGTCTGGGGGAGATGGTAAATCAAACATTATTCGGAATAATAACAATGTTCTTCGTCGTTTAGAGAAGATGTCGACCTCTAGATGTAATGTGGAGTTGATAACTACCTTGTCGTTTGGAGAAAATGACTATTCTCTTATGCTCTTTGGGGGAGATAACAATCAACCGACGTAGTATGAAGTTGTTTGCTATTCATTTTGTCATATAAGCAATTGGTCTATGTTTTATCTAATGGTACCTCAGTCAAGCTAAGTCTTCTTACACCTCTTGTCGGATGGGATCTTAAACAGGTGTCAAAGCTTATTATGTGGTGTGTCGAGTAGAATCTTTAACAAGTGACAAGCTACACAAAGTAATATCAATTGGGATATACTAATATCGAGTAGGGCATTCCTAACAAGTTATATGCCAGACATTGTGAATGTCGACTGAGCCATCCAAAACCAGTACCTAGTTTGTAAATCGTTGTGTCGACTAAGATACCCATAGCATACTATAAATTGTAATACCTACAATGACATCTATTACAAGTCTCATGTCTTTCTAATGTCGACTAGGACATTATTAAAAAGTACTAGCCATACCTGGCAACGCTAACTGGGATGTCCATGCCAAGACTTCATTCAGGACCCGTCGATTGGGGTATTCTCCTCATGCCAAACTCATATCACCTGTGGTAAATGGTGGGAAATACAATTCCATTGAAGGGAATGACTAATTGTGATCAATCTACTGGAGGGATATGGCTTTTTTCTTTGGTGATTTTGTGGACGGTCGTCTGATGGTGGATTTCCGCTTGCCCCATTGTTAAATGTTTTTCAATGTTTGTAATTATCTTTGGAGGATGGCTAATTTGGTGATCACAAGATCTGGAGTCTGCTTGTTGCGCGATGTAATATCAGTATGAGTGTCTGAAAGGATCGTAGATGGAGAAATCTTTGCATGCTACAAATCGCTAGGGCCCCACGGTGGGCGCCAAATTGTAGACGCTGGTTTTCGCCCGAGGTCTATAATCGAGATTTTGTATAAGGGCACTGGCGATCCTGCAAAACAAAGATGTAGAATGAGCGGGAGCACTGCCCACCGGTGTTGTGGGGTGCCGGGGGCACTCCGACGCTCAAGTTAGTGAAGGTACTAAGGAATTAGAAGGTAGGAAGTCAAAGGTTAGATGCTACCTTCAACTTAGTATGGTGCCGTGAGGGCGATCTGTCAGTGGTGTGTGTGGGAGCTTGAAGATGTCTCAAGCTTGTGAGTAGGAGAGCCAGAAGTTGAATCTGGTTGAGCTATGAGAGTTTGATCCCCCCCTTTCCTCATGAAGCCTCCCTTTCTTTATACCCTCCTGAGGGTATGTCCTTAATCACATTTGATCACTCGTAACGGTCGACTTCATGAGGGATATTTACTTCTTTTACCCGTTGTAGTTGGAACGGCTGGTATGAATGGTGTTTATGAGCCAAGGCGTTATGTGGACTGACCTTTGGATGATCATTCGGTTGCTGGTGATGGTGTTCAGTAGGCCTGGGCCTGCGCCATGTCTTTGGGGTTTGATTAGAGAGCTTCGGGGGTGTATTTGGTAGTGGTCCTGGAGCAAAATGTCGAAATTACCCTTGGACCAAATTTGGCCCGTACATATCCAGGGTTGTGAATCCTTCCAATATCTTTTTAAAAGATGAAGTGGTTATATTAAGTTTGTGTAATATATTGGATTATTAACCTGGAACACGAAATTATGTAAAAGTCTCTTCCGATGGTCAAATACAATACCCAGTATAACCCAATTAATCATATTCATATGTTAACCAAATTATCTGAATTCATTAAGATTAAGTTCCAAATATGGCTACCCCCGTCCGACATGTATATTCTTATACTGTAAGGAAATCTATTAAAGGGTTATTTATCCTCAAGGAACGGTTTTCGATGGAACTTTGTTTAGAAAATGAGCGACAGTGTCTAGAGCATGGCGCCACAAGTATATTGGTAGAGCAGTAAAACTCATCATCGATCGAACCATATCTAATAAAGTTTGATTCCTCCTCTCCGAAATACCGTTGTGTTGAGGAGTGCCGGGAGGAACATACTGAGCAAGAATCTCATTCTCTTTTAAATAATTCACGAACTCACTGCTTATGTACTCTCCGCCTCGATCTGATCGAAGGCATTTCAAGAGTTTTCCGGTTTGTTTCTCCACTTCAAATCGGTATTCTTTAAACTTTTCAAAGGTTTTCGATTTGTGTTTCATAAGAAACACATAATCATATCGTGACAAATCACCGATAAACGTTACAAAGTATTGAAACCCACCCATAGCAGTATGATTTATTGGACCACATACATCGGAATGCACAAGTTCCAATACATCACTAGCACGGTTTTCCAACACCACTAAGGAGGATTTAGTCATTTTACCTTGAATACAATATTCACAAACTGGTAAAGGTTCTATGGTAAGATCCGATATCACACCATCCTTAACTAGTTTGGTTAGGCATATTATGCCTATATGACCTAATCTCATATGCCAAAGTTCTATGTTATTTATTTCATCCGATCTTTTCCTTTTAGATTTCTCTATATAAAGACATCACGACCTTTTTGAAAGAATGTAATGTCCATCAACCATGGGGACATGAAACAAGCAAAACATTCATATTATCATATAAATTTAAAAGACCATCTTTAATATTTACATGAAATCCTTCACTATCAAGTACATGAAGTGATATGATTTGATGTATAATATTAGGCACAAAATAACAGTTATTAAGTGTAATATTACATTCATCTGAGAGTGTCAAACAAAAAAGTCATACTGCTTCAACTTGTAGAGAATCTACATTCCCTACTCGCAGTTGGATCTTTCTCGGCTTTAATCTTCTAGTTTCCCTCGGATCCTTCAATGAATTGCAGATATGAGAATGACAAGCGGTGTCTAACACCCAAGTCGAACTAGAATCAAAAGCAAGTGTAATGTCAATAATAGGAAAACAAATACCTGTGAGCGCTATCTTCAAATAAGCTAAATATTTTGGACAGTTGCATTTCCAATGTCCAAGCATGTCGCAATGGAAACATTTTCCTTTTGCAACATCTGTCTTCACCTTTGGTTTAGAAACCGCTGCGAAAGCAACCTTTGAACCTTTACCTTTAACTTTCTTCTTCTTTTCCTGTTTCTTCCAGCCAGCTTGCTTTTGAGAAGATTGAGAAGGTCCAGAAGAAGAAGCACCAGTGATCATGAATACAGAACTATTCTTATTCATGTCTTCTTGAGCTGTCAGCAGCAACATATTGTGCAACTCAGAATATGTGGGAAGCATCTTATGCATGTTAAAGTTAATGATAAAGTCCTTGAAAGACTTAGGAAGAGACGCAAGAATCACACTATTCCCAAGGCAATTGTCAATTGGAATATCCATCCTTTCGAGCTCTTCGATACATTCTATTAGCTTCATCACATGTGAGCTAACAGGTTTTCCCTATGGGAGGAATATATGAAAAAACTCGACTGCCACCCTATACATCTCTACCTGAGGTCGATCACTGAATAGTTTCTTCAAATGCAACAAGATGGATCCGGAATCAAGCATCGACATGTACTTCCTCTGTAGTTCCGATACTATTAATCCCAAGATGTATGACCGGACTTTCTGATCATCATTCTTCCATCTGTTGAACGTCTCACGTTCTTCATCTAAAGCATCATCCGGAATCGTTGCGGGCATTGGACGATCTATAACATATTCAAGTTGCTCCGCTTGGCAAAGAATACAGCGATTCATAAGCCAAACAATATAATTAACAGCACCTTGAAGCCTATGCGTATCAAGTATACACGAAAGCGGGTTCGAAACATACATTATGTCTACACAAGATAAAACAAAATTAAGCAGATAATAATATTTAAATATCATGATAAAACACTAAATAGAATATGAATTTACTTTTTCTATAAAGTGACATCGCATTGTCTTACATGTTCTTTATAATCTCTACAAACAATAATACAAAAATTTAACTCTTAAATCTCACAATGCAAAGTAGATCCTTCTTGACATTTACTCAAATCTCACGCTTTAGCAATATTGACCTTTGTAAATTCGAGAAGGTATACAACTATTGTCAATTGCATCTCATGCAACTCTTACATTCGGTCCTTAATCGAATCTCATCCTCACGCTTTAGCAATATTGGATAGTTCAATTTTAGATCAGCTTGTCTATCGCCGAAAGTAAGATACTAATATTAACCTCACACTTTAGCAATATTGGATAATACTTTCTCTTAAATTCGACTCATCTCATGGTTAACCGGAATAGTACAAAAACATTATAACCAATCCATCACGCTTTAGCAATATTGGGACCAATCACAATGGTTTCACTAACACCGTATAGACAAGCCGGACCATGTCATATTTTCAAATAAAATAATGACACTTAATGATCTAGCGTATAGATTTTTCCAAAGTCAAATGCATACAAATATATAAAATATATGCATGTCCAAAAATGCCCAAAGCATGTAATTAACATTTAAATGTATGCATGTACATTTTATTACATTAAGAAAAATTGTAAAGGAACATGAACAATTAGAAGCACATATCGCTCTGATACCACTTGTTGAGTGAGGAACGGACAAAACCGAGCGCAACGGAACCTGCTCGGGATCAAATCCCGAGTGAATAATTTTTTTTTTAATTATCGGTAGTCCTAAAATAGTGGGCAAATTTTTATTCAACTTACAATTTTCAAATACATTAAAAAATATTTTCCATGCATTAAAAAATTACCATAAGCTAATTAAAAATTTTAAACACACTTTAATCAATCTACCAACTCTTGACAAATTAATCTAAGCATCATAATTATTTCCAACACTTGAAAATAATCTAAACACACTAAAATTAATTTTCCAACACTTGAAAGATTAATTCAAGCATACAAAATAATTTTCCAACTCTTGAAAAATTATTCCAAGCATACAAAAATTAACATATCATATATATACTAATTTTCCAACACTTGAATGCTTCTAATCCTCACCTACATGCTTCCAATTTATCCAACACTTCCACAACAATTTATCTTAACAATCAACAAATTGAACAAATAAATTGACAAATAAATGTACCAACAAGCTTTGCCAATTGATTGAAACTTTGCCTCCAAGCTTTTCCAATTCCTCCAAGCACTTTGAACTTCTTCAAACTTCACCAAATCAAGCTCCTCAATGAAAAAATCTTGGTGATCAAAAGGTGGTTTGATCACTCAAGAATGGTAACAAGTTTTTCCCAATTTAATTCTTAAAACCCTAGGGAAAAATCTAAGTTTCAAAAATACAAATCAACCCATAACTCTTAAAGATTAATTGTATGGACTTGAAACAAGGTTTGAGTAATTTTGGTGAGATTTTTGGCTTGATTTTGAGAGCAAAACAAAAAATATAACCATAGCTTTTCTTTTATTCAATTCACAGCAGATGAGGCAGAAAGCAAGAAGAAAAAAATTCACTGCATTTTCTATTTCTTATTTCGACAGGCAGTGGAGAAAAGTAAAAAAAAAAAATTGCTTCTTATCCATTTTCTTTTTATTAAAATTAATTAAAGAAAAAAAAAATCAAACCATTTAATTAAACCATGGTTCAAGGGGATCTTTTTCCTACACCACATGTTTCAAAAACTAACTTGACCAAAGTTAAAATTAATCTCACCAACTTAGTCAACTTAGTCACAATCAAATGATTTAAGTTACTTTAACTAAAAATATTCAATTGCATTAACTTAGTTACTTTAATTAATTAAAAGCTTTATTTGTATAAACCAAGTAATTAATTTTGTACATTAATTTAACAATTAAATTAATTTACTAATTAATTACTAATTTAATGTCAATCAAATTTACATCTATTATACAATAAACTTATATCAACTCTTGATATAAAATTAATTAATTCAATTCATCTCATGAATTATCGGATCAAACAATTTAATCCTTAACACCCAAAAAATACTTTGTCAACATTTGACGAAAAGTCGCCTTAGTGCTCAACTAGTAAACTTAATATAATGGAACTCTATAGGTTCACGTTCGGTTGTTACTTATATATATACATATATATCTCATATATTCGTACATATATTCATGAAGGCCTGCCCACCTACAAATCATGACTAAAAAATAACACGACAAGTCGAACCATACAAGTCGAGGTTAAAACGTTAATGTATAATCCATTCGTCATTACCATTTCCAATTGAGTAATGTTATAGTTATACTGTCAAAACCTTATCTACTCAATATAAACTAACTTTTCAAAACTATATTTCATTATAAATAATATATGCGAAACTCTTTTCAATATTATTTATAATGTCAAAGAAATAATTTCTTCGATGAATATTCGGCCGAAAGATTTCCAGAATATACTCTGAAAAATATCTGGAAACATAATCCAACCATATGGACTGACGAATCCTCATATTAACACACACCGATCTTCGTGAGCATCGGTTTATACCTACAGACATCCAGCGGTCAGACCATGAAAGGTCTCTGACATGTATGGTATCAGGCCTAGATGATCACTCACAAGGCCACCGTGGTGTCTCAAGTCAAAGGACCACAATAACTACTCAACTCGAAAAGACAACTATTGACAGTTTTATGGAATATCTATTAGTTATCTTTTATGAGTTTATTCAATATTCATTCAACTAATGAATATCTGCATTTCTATACGAACTTCGCCTCACAGTCTGTTGAGACAAACCATATGTCCATTACATATATAGACAATGCACTAGTCTTACTAATATAATGACCGACCCATGTCAATATATCTAGATCAGGAATAATTTATATTCGAGAGAATGTGTGATATTTCTCAACACCATTTGTAACTCTTGCAACTATATCACCATATGTTGTAACTCTCGGGTCTTTACTAAATTCATATAAGGTTCCGAGTGTAACTCTTAGAGTAATCTAACTCTTAGATTTACAATATATAAATAAAAGTAAGAGTTTTACCATATAAATAAATAAATAACCATGATAAAATAAATATTATATTGCATGAATATCAAATATTCATACAAAAAGTGAATGGTGCTCGATCACCATTTCCAACAGATAGTACTGTAAAAATTTCCTCCATCATGCCAAGCCTCCTAGAAAAGCAATAAAATCATCAGCACGGTTAATCATCTCTACCAGTCGTTCAGACATACTTCGCACGATTAGTTCCTAGCGGTTTGATGATCCAATAATATTCGCCTCTGCCAAGGGTTTTGGGTTGATTCCCAAGACTTGATTGCCTCCATCATGTACAGCCTTTGAAACGATCCCCATTAGTCCAAGATTGCCACCGCCATATACTAAGTGCATATTCATTGCAGCAATGACTCGATCCAATTCATGTGCTGCTGTTACGTATTCTGGTTTAACACCAACACTGGTACCACAAAACACACAAATGTTTTCAACCCATCTTCTTGAAGTAGCTTCTATTTTTATCTGGATGCCTTCAAAGGTGCAATGATGAGTTGAATTTATAGAACCTGAAAAGGGTGAGTAATAATAGCACAAGTATCTTCCAAAGGACGATTAGTAGTAAAATAGTAAATCGTGAAAGGTCAAAAAGTAGCATGGATCATGTCGGAGAAAATAACAAAATAAATCACAATTATTAGGAAAAGACAAAGATATATAATATTTACAATAATTTAACGGCTTGAATGACGTCTATGCGTCAGGGATAAGCTTCCCATCCAATTTTCTAATAAATTGGCAAACATGGTCTTTTAGAGTCAGATTCCCGAGACTTAACTGTTGTCTTTCTTTACGGAATTGTGCATATAACATGCGAATTTCGTGATACACATATCCACTGGGATGCGTCTTAAGAGTTTTAGATATGTCATCCAAAGACTCCTTACTCAAGCCATCTCTAATGAAATTAATCTTATCTTCGCGGTTATTAGACACCATTCCTAAAGATCGACAATGAGTATCACAAAATATACGAGCACATTTATAACAAACACACATTCTTTTGGTTCTTCTCTTTTTAGGATATGTGATTCTTCCTAAATCAGGCAGATGTGAATTAAAAGAGTCAGAGGACTCGCCTGCCAATCAGACCCGTGCTTCAATAATCTAACGAATGTCAGTAGGCATACCTTTGATCATCAGTAGTCTCATCCGTTCCAAGCAAGCTTTGTAAACTTTCATCAGAGATTTTTGAGGGAGAGAAAGAAATTTATAGACTAAAATGATCAATTTGTAAACTTTTGGGGTAATTCGATAATTACCAATAAATTTGATTTCTTGAGTAATTTTTCAGAATTTAATAATTGGATAATTAAATAAATAAGTTTATTTGATTGATCCAAGAAAAATTTTGAAATCGGAAAATTTTGATTTTCCCATATTCCGCTGCATTATCGGATTTCCGCCATAAAACCCCTTCAATAATGGTATCAGAGCGAGTCTGATTCTGGCCACCCTAATATGATTATGCCTTTTAAATTCAATGTTTAATTTATTCTTTACTTGTTACATGCATGTGTTTATTTAATTTGATTAAATAAATTAAAAAGGAATCTTTTACGAAAAATCCCTAATTAGTAAGGTTTAATGTTAATTATGTATTTGATGCATATTACGTGGTCCGTCTTGTCAATACAGTTTATGAATATTTTTCCGTGACTACATCCGAGACCGTGCCTCTACTGTGAGGGTGTAGTCGATAGAAATTTATTTATACCAGATTTATATCAGATACTAGATAAATTCAAGTGAAAGAAGAATCCTGAACGTGTCCAAGCTGTCAGGGTTACGCAAGTAGCTTAAGTTTATCATTGACGAGTTTAAACTTGGTATGTCTCATTGTGAACGTGCCCAAACTGTCACAACGAGAAACGACCAGGACCGGAAACCTAATGAGTCACTATTGAGTGATTGACAAATGAGTTGTCTACCTGATGAATATACGTAGGTGAGATCGTGCCTCTGCTGTGAGCTGAAATATATTCACGGGATCCACCTTTCACTATTTGAATTTAATTTAATTATTAAATATTTGTATTCTGTTTGGGGATTATGATATTGCATGATTTAGTGGGAGGGGCATTTTTAGATTAAAAATTCATGATCTAGTTAATGCTTTTGATATTATATGAAACTGCTTTAATTTTCTGCTAACCGTTTTTCATAATCTATATGATAGATTTGCGATGGCGGCACCATCCACTAATCAGTTTACGCGTATGTTAGATGCGAACAAACTCAAGGGAGCTGAGAACTTCATCGATTGGGACTTGGATTTGAGGATCGTCCTTGATTCCAAGAAGTTGGGATATGTTCTTGAGGGTCCGCTGCCCCTTGTTGTGGCAGAGGACGCAACACCGGAGGAACTCCAAGTTTTCCAAGCTTGGAAGGATGATGATTTAAAAGTTAAATCATACATCCTAAGTTCGCTGTCACCGGGACTCAAGAAACAATACTATGGCATGTCAGATGCGTATGGTATGATGTCACGATTACGAGAATCATTTGAGAACCAAGAACAAGTTGTTGTTCATAAGGTCGCAACGGAACTGTTCCATGCGCGATTGGATGAGGGCCAAGCTGTGACCTCGCATGTTCTTCACATGATCGATTTGATCAATCAACTGAGGCATCTGAATGACATTCTCGGTAGGAGTGTCATTCTTGGTTCGCTCCTAGCTTCATATCGCCAATTCGTTATGTACTTCAACATGAATGGGATTATCTGTACCTACCATGAGCTGCATAAGATGCTGCTCATGGCGGAATAGGACTTAAAGAAGGGAGTACTGACTCGCCATCTGAGTCCTACTTCACTTTCTGTTTCTTCTCAGACTTGGTCAAAGGGAAAGAAGAAGAAAGGGAAGAAGAAGAATGGTTTCGGTCCTCAACCACATGCAAATATAGCAAAGCCCAAGAGGGCTTCTGACGATAAGTGTCATCACTGCAGCAAAGTCGGGCACTGGAAAAGGAACTGTCCTGACTACATTGCCCAACTAAGGAATGAGAGAGTATCTACATCAGGTACATTTATTTTTCTAGTTATTGATATATCTTTGGCTTGTGAAGCCGTCACATCCAGCTGGATTTTAGATTTTGCTTGTCCTATTCACATTTGCAATTCGTTGCAGGTGCTGAAAGAAAGTAGGAAACTGATGCATGTAGAGATGCATTTGCGATTCGGGAGTGGAGACTCTCTGGATGCAGTTGCAGTGGGAGTATACGAGATTCCTTTGCCGAATATGACACTTTTGTTATATGACTGCCATTTTGTACCACAATGTGTAACTAATATTATATCTCTTTTTATATTGGATACAGAAGGTTATCGTATTAATATTAAGAACTTTTCTTTGTATTTATATGATAAACGTAATATTCAGATCATTTGTTGTCCAAACCAGCATGGTCATTATACATTGCAAACTTCTAAATATATTTTAAATACTGGAGTTAATAAACGTAGTTTACTTGTTGTTAATAATACTGAACTTTGGCATATGTGGCTAGGTCATATATGCGTTAAACGCCTTACCCAATTGGATAGGAATGGTTAGATACCAGATCTCACCATTGAATCCTATCCAACTTGTGAATCGTGTATTCAGGGTAAGATGACCAAGGCCTCATTTTCTGGTGTTGGACACCGTGCCACTAACTTACTGGAACTCGTACATTCTGATGTATGTGGTCCACTAAGTCAGACTGCCCACAATGGTTATTCGTACTTCGTTACCTTTACCGATGATTTTTCACAGTACGGTTATGTCTATTTGATGCGACATAAATCAGAAACCTTTGAAAAGTTCAAAGAGTTCCGAAATGAAGTAGAAAAAAAAACTGGTCAATATATTAAATGCCTTTGATCTGATCGAGGCAAAGAATATATGAGTGGTGAGTTCATAGATTATATGAAATAGAATGGGATTCTCGCTCAATATACTCCTCCAAGTACTCCACAACACAATGAAGTGTCTGAGAGAAGAAATCAGACTTTATTGGATATGGTCCGATCAATGTTGAGTTTCACAGATTTGCCCTATTTCTTATGGGGCTACTCTATTTTAACAGTTGTACATCTTTTAAATAAGATTCCTTCAAAAGCTGTTCCTACGACTCTGTATGAGATATGAACCGATAGGAGACCAAATCTTAGTTATATTAAGATTTTGGGTTGTCCTGCCTATGTCAGAGTGACTCAGCAAGATAAGTTTTCGCCTCGAGGGTAAAAGTTTAGGTTTGTTGGATATCCTTCGGAAAAGAGGGGATATCTGTTCTATGATACCGAGCATCGAAATGTATTCGTAGCTCGCTTCGTAAGATTTTTAGAAGTAGAATTCTTGTCAGAAGGTGGTAATCATAGACAGGTTGAACTTGATGAAGTCCAACTTGAAAACAACAAACCAACGGAGGAACCTGAAGTTCAAGTAGATGAAGGACCTTCAACACACACACTCCGTATGTCACAAAGGGTATCTAGACCTCCTAAACGCTTGTATTTGATACAAGAAAAGAGTCTAGATGTTCTCTTAGTTGAAGAGACTGATCCTTTTACCTATAGAGAATCGATGTTGGGCATCGACTCCGTGAAATGACAAAGTGCTATGAAATTCGAGTTAGACTCAATGCATGAGAATCAAGTTTAGGACTTGGTTCCGCTTCCCGAATGAATTGTTCCTATCGGTTGTAAATGGGTTTACAAAAGGAAGCGCGGGTCAGACGGTAAGGTTGAAACTTACAAGGCTCGACTGGTAGCAAAAGGTTACACGAAGCGACCTGACGTCGACTACGATGAAACTTTTTCACCAGTTGCAATTGACCGGCATAAACACACATGTATAACGCAAGCGCACGTATCGTTCAAGTAGTATAAAAATATCGATCCCACGAGGACTTAATTCATACTGTTATTATTAATTATTGATACTATTTATTTACAAGTATCTAATTATATGGAGAAGGGAATTGATTGCTTTTGGTTGGTTGAATGTGATTTTGTAAAATAAAATAAAAACAGACTCAAAAGAAAATACTAAGGAAAATAAAAGACTCAAAGATCTAGGGTCGTGACTCCACACAATATTATTATAAAGATGAATTGAATCTCTTATCTATGTGTAATAAATCAGTTTCGTAACCTGGAACACGAAATTATGCAAAAGCCTCTGTCGATGGTCAGACGCAAATACCCAGTATAATCCAATTGAACCATATGTCTATGTCAACCAACTTACCTGGATTCATTAAGATCAAGTTCCAATTATGGCTACCCCCGCCCGACAGGTATATGTCTATCCTGTAAGGAAATCTATTAAAGGGTTATATATCCTCAAGGAAGATCGTGAGCTATTGATTCTAAGGCTGAAACCTAAAATCCCTATGTCTAGTTCATTTTAAGTTTACCACATCAATCTTATTGGTGATCAGACAACAAGAAGCATTAAGCTTAAGACTCAATAAACAAACTAAAGAACTACCCATAAAAAGAAAATCAATTATTAAGTGTGGATATTGTGCTTCATCACTTCCCTAGAATAAAAATAAAATTGCTGGGGTTAGAGGATCCACATTTAATATTTCTTATCTAGGAATCTCACTTATTATAATATATAAATTATTTTATATTCTGCTTTCTCAGGAATTAATAATGTTAAACATTTAAAACCAGCCATATAGGCGGTAATCTATTTAATCCAATTACACCAGCCATATAGACGGTAATTATCTGTCACATAAAGACCAGCCATATAGGCGGTAAAGTAATTTATATTTAACCCGACCATATAGGCGGTAATAAAGTCTGACATTAATTAATCCGGTTAAATTATAATTTATAAATTATAGTTAAGTGAGATTTACCTAGATAATTATATTAAAGGTTTCACCTTTTACCCCAACGGAAATTTAAATACAAAACATAAAGTAAATAAATAAAAAGCTGTAATAAAAACTAAAAATAAAAATAAATAATTTTATTATTACAAAACTAGATGCTTCTTATGATATTAGGGAAAAAATCCCAAGGAAAGCACACCAAATGAAGTGAAGAAGGCCTGAATTTATAGGCATTTTCGACATCTGGCGTCGCGACGCGTAGGGTCTTGGCGTCGCAACGCCAGCACGCGGTTTTGGTCCACGCGGGTTGACCACGCGTGATCTATCGACAGAATCTGGTGATGACACGTGTCACACGGTGAAGGTGGTGCAATAAGAATACGACACGTGGCACACGGTGATTGGCTGAGCTTTCGGTCCAATGAAAAGTTGACATGTGGCACGCGCTTAGGATCGGTCAAAAGAGATGTCGACATGTGGCAAGATGTGATTTGTCCAATATTCGGTCCAATGAGAGATTGACGCGTGGCACGCGCTTTCTTTGGTCCAATGAGATTTCGACACGTGGCAGCCGGTGCATTTTAGCAGATCTTCTGTGATGATGACATGTGTCACGGCGCACTTTAGCAAGGTCGGCGCACGTTAGCAAGTCCAATTTCTCAGATTTTGACATGTGTCCCTCGGCGCACGTTAGCATGGCCGGCGCACTTTAGGCGTCACAAATTACCGAATTGGCGTAAAAGGTCTTGGCGTCGCGACGTGGACAATTTACCGAATTGACCTTTTGTCATTTTTTCTCTATTTTGGCCCCAAATTACTTCCAATGTTTTCCCAACTTTATTTATCTACAAAAAAACAATAAAACACATCAAAACGTTCATAAAACCCGAGAAACTATACAAAATATTAGGTTAGATGAGTGTGAAATAGTGATATAAATAACACTCATCACACCCCCAAACCTAACATTTTGCTAGTCCTCGAGCAAAACACAAAATAAAATAACAAAAATAAAATTAACTAAGCCACTTTCGTAGGGATCACGGTTGCATTTAGCATATGCAACAAGCCTTTAAACTCCTAGGTGTCCCTAGTGGATGAGTTGTAGTCTCGTGAGGGTTTACAGTAATGATACCCACAAACATTTTACAAAAGTAAAAAGAAAGTAAAACTAATGCACACAAAAGCAAAAAGACAAGCGAAAAGAGAATAAAGAAGTTAGTGACTAATCAGGTGAAACTTCTACTCCAAGTTACTAGTTGTTTTGTTTCTTTCTAAATTACTGAATAAGTAAATTCTCCGATTATATTTACCATTCTCCATATACACAGCCAACAAAATATTAAACTACTCATTTTTGCCCACAACAGTCATAAGTGCAGTTGATAAGAGAGTAATATTTTTGTCCTAAAGTTCTATCAGATTTCACACCTTTTTGTAGCAATGGAATAATTTTTCTGATTTTTCTGATTTTTCTGATTTTTTCTTTGATTTTTTCTCTATTTTTTATTTATATACAATATCTTCCATCTATGTAACGAGCTTTGGGTCGGTGGCTCCCAAACCAGTTGGCTTTAGGGCACCAGGTGTGAAGACACCCATACGGACTTAATTACTCAGACTTCAGATATATATATTTATTCGGCAACATCTCTGATCCATGTAGCGAGCTTTGGGCCAGTGACTCCCAAACCATTTGGCTTTAGGGCACTAGGTGTTAAAACACCTTTACAGACTTAATAACTCGGATCTCAGATTTATTTATTTATTTATTATTATTTTTTACTTCATTGCTTTTTGAGATGCTTTCTCCAATTAAACTAGAGCACTGAATATTACAAACTTTTCAATTTTAACTCATGTCTGTATGTTACTATGCATATTGATAATACCTGCCAACTGAGCAAATGAAGATCAATTTTAGTCAGTTTTATGGAGAAATTACAAATTAAATAATTTAAAAGGAAATAAACAAAAATTAACTTATTTCAAAAATGGTTTGAGATACGTCTCAGGAGTGAAAACTCATTACTCAGCTATCTCTTACCAATTTCACCTTTTTAGTCAAAATAAAAAAAACAAAAACGCAAAATATTTTTGTAATTTTTGAAATTTTTGAAATTTTTTTGTATTTTTCGAAACATTTTGGACTCAAAATAAAAACAACACACAAGTTAAAAATAAAGTACTAATCAACTAATTCCCTCCCCCAAACCTAAATGAGACATTGTCCCCAATGTTTTAAACAATGGAAGAAGAGTTTAGAAGATAATACCTGGTTAGCTGAAATTTTTCAGGAAAAATTACCGAGTAAGATCTATGTCCAATTTACGCTTCTTACCACAATCGCTATTTGACCATTTTTTTAGTATAAATTTCGGCAGAATCTCCTCTAAAAACTCAAAATTTCCCCAAAATTCACCCTAAATCTATCACCACACAACAACATTCGCCCCCAAAATCTACGAATTCAATCAATTTCAACACTTCCAAAGTCCAATAAATCGAATCCAACACTCCCAATACCACACAAATTACCAAATTTTCTTCCAATTTTCAATGTTAATAATTTAAAATTCGGACTTGTGCTTCTTCGGTTTTGGGCTCGACAGTGGGTGTCTCTGTTGGATCTTGGTAGTTGGTGTTTTAGTCACTGGTTTCGGCTTCTGGTTCTGTGGTGGTCTCTTGATGGATCTCGGCAATGGGTGGTGGCTGTCTCGGCTAGGGTGGGTTCGTGGCTCTGGTGGGTATGGATGGTGGATATCTCGGTGGTAGTTGAATCGGCTGTGGGCTCTCGGTTTCTGGGCAGATCTCGGTTGGGTACAGCTCGGTTTTTGGTTCTGTGGTGGTTTCTTGATGGGATCGACTGTATCTTGGTGGTGAGGCTTACGGTAAAGGGTGGAGATGGTTTCAGTCTCGACGGTGGTGGCTAAGACTCGGTGAAGGCTCGGCTTTGTTCGGTTTTGGCTGGATCTCAGTGAGGGTGCTGGATCTCGGTGATGTTGGTGCGGCTCGTGCGTGGCTTCTCTTTGATCGTGAATCTTAGCCGAAGGTTGGAAGCTCGGCCATGGGTCTCGGTTTGATGATGGCTCACGGCATTGGCTCGACGATGGGTCGGTTTGACTGTGATGGGTCTTGGTTTCTGGTAGATTGGCTCGGCTTGACTCAGTTAGTCGTGGGTTGAGAGAAAATAGTGAGATCTGAATTAGGGAAATGAGATCTGTCTCGGCGGCTGCTGGTTTTTAGGCCTGTAATTGATTCAGCGTCGCGACGTTGAAATTGGCCTTGCGTCGCGACGCTAGGAAATTTTAGGTTGTTTTTTTTTTTTTTTGCAAAACCAAGTCTTCCGACGGATAAATCCTTTGGGACGCGTCTCAATAGCTGACTCCTTACTCTGCCGTCTCTACTGGATTGACTTTATATCTTCGTGATTTTGTCAAATTTTTATTTTGTGAAAATCCCGCTTGCACTGGCTTACTTTGTCCTGAAAAATTCCGTTTTTATTTTTCCTGCAAAACTAACACACAAAATTAAAAAGTTCACACAAAATATGAAAATAAATTACAACATATTGCATGGGTTGCCTCCCTACTAGCGCTAAATTTTTCATCTTTAGCCAGACGTGACTGAAATCCATCTGTCTATGAGGTTTCAGCGTCGTTTTGGATGTCCGATTAAAGACAATCCCATGAGCGTTGCTTTTGAAGGGTCTCTTCCAACAGTAAAGTGGCAAAACGAATTTTGTCTCATTCAGTTCTTGTGCCACCTTTTTTATCTTTGTTGCTTCAGTGGTTCCTGAAAAGAAAGAAATAATTCAGGAGGTCTCGTATGGTGCTTGACTTGGAATGGGAGTTTCATTCTGTCAAGCTTCTGGGTGATATCTCTAAATTGTACTCCCCAAAACAGTGATGCTTTGCCTGAATTCACTGGATCTTCAATAAGGTTAGTCATTTGCTCCTCAATTTGCTCTGCTTCTTGCTCCACCTTTTCTTCACAGATGTATTTTAAAATTTCCGCGTTTAGTTCTTCATCTGTCATCTGTGAAAAACATGCTCCATAAGTGTCAACCTGAGGATGAAAAGAAATGTCAGATTTTAGGTCTTCATCCTCTGATTTGGGTGAAATGATTGGCTCAGGTAGATCTTCTTCAAACATTTGTTCAATGGATGCTCCAAGATCTTCATTTTGAGGATACAGAATTCCATCCTCATTTGTTGATGCAGTTGGTACAAACAACTCAGCTTCATCCTCGTCAGAATCTGAATAATAAAAGTCAAATTGAGACTTTGTCGGTTCGGGTTCCTGAACTGATACATCTGGTTCTTGATACTGCTCAGCCTCCTCCTCTGCTAAAGTGTTATTGTGAAATGATTGGTCATCTGAAAATGATCCTTGAGGTATGAAGTTCTGGTTTTCTGTTAATTGTCTGATCTGATCTGTCATTCTCTGTATGGATTCTGCTTGACTCTGAAATTGTGCATCAATTTGAGCTTCTCGTTCCTTGAACCAATTTTTGAGAATGTGAAGTATCTGATCTTCCTCTGATGGTTCTGGTTCTTGATGAAAATCATAGATAGATGGTGGATAAGATGGAAGATGTGGTTCTGTGAAATATGTTGGTTCTTCGTACCATGAATGATTCCAATAATTCTGCCACTCTGAACGGTATAGACATTGATCGCTCTGGTGGTTACCATCACATATAACACATCTCCCCATCTCGTTCTGATGAGCAAATGTAGTATTGCTTGGTTCTGGCATCCAGTGATAGTCATTGGGCTGGACAACAGGCCTCAGAAAATCGGACTGTTGCTCCCAGATGTGGGGTGTATCTTCTTGTAAAGTTCGTAATCTTTCAATCTCCCAGTAGTGTTCCATTTTTCAACCACCTGAAATAAAAGAAAGAAATAAAAATTACAGATAAAAATAACGAAAATTAGATACAAGTAAATTGGATAGCTTCAAAATTAACAACTCAAGAAAAATAAGTCCCCGGCAACGGCGCCAAAAACTTGACCGGCGTAAACACACACGTATAACGCAAGCGCACGTATCGTTCAAGTAGTATAAAAATATCGATCCCACGAGGACTTAATTCCTACTGTTGTTATTAATTATTGATATTATTTATTTACAAGTATCTAATTATAGGGAGAAGGGAATTGATTGATTTTGGTTGGTTGAATGTGGTTTTACAAAATAAAATAAAAACAGACTCAAAATAAAATACTAAGGAAAAGAAAAGACTCAAAGATCTAGGGTCGTGACTCCAACAATATATTATAAAGATGAATTGAATCTCTTATCTATGTGTAATAAATCAGTTTGCTAACCTGGAACACAAAATTATGCAAAAGCCTCTGTCGATGGTCAGACGCAAATACCCAGTATAACCCAATTGAACCATATGTCTATGTCAACCAAATTACCTGGATTCATTAAGATCAAGTTCCAATTATGGCTACCCCCGCCCGACAGGAATATGTCTATCCTGTAAGGAAATCTATTAAAGGGTTATCTATCCGCAAGAAAGATCGTGGGCTATTGATTCTAAGGCTGAAACCTAAAATCCATATGTCTAGCTCATTTTAAGTTTACCACATCAATCTTATTGGTGATCAGACAACAAGAAGCATTAAGCTTAAGACTCAATAAACAAACTAAAGAACTACCCATAAAAGAAAATCAATTATTAAGTGTGGATATTGTGCTTCCACTTCCCTAGAATAAAAATAAAATTGCTAGGGTTAGAGGATCCACATTTAATATTTGTTATCTAGGAATCTCACTTATTATAATATATAAATTATTTCATACTCTGCTTTCTCAGGAATAATAATGTTAATATTTTAAAACCAGCCATATAGGCGATAATCTATTTAGTCCAATTACACCAGCCATATAGGCGGTAATTATCTGTCACATAAAGACCAGCCATATAGGCGGTAAAGTAATTTATATTTAACCCGACCATATAGACGGTAATAAAGTCTGACATTAATTAATCCGGTTAAATTATAATTTATAAATTATAGTTAAGTGAGATTTACCTAGATAATTATATTAAAGGTTTCACCTTTTACCCCAGCGGAAATTTAACTACAAAACATTAAAAAAAAAAAAAAAAAAAGTTGTAATAAAAACTAAAAATAAAAATACATAATTTTATTATTACAAAACTAGATGCTTCTATGAAATCATTGAAAAATCCCAAGGAAAGCACACCAAATGAAGTGAATAAGGTCTGAATTTATAGGCATTTTCGGCATCTGGCGTCGCGACGCGTAGGGTCTTGGCGTCGCGACTCCAGCACGCGGTTTTGGTCCACGTGGTTGACCATGGGTAATCTGTCGGCAGAATCTGGTGATGACACGTGTCACGCGGTGAAGGTGGTTGCAATGAGAATACGACACGTGGCACACGGTGATTGGCTGAGCTTTCGGTCCAATGAAAAGTTGACACGTGGCACGCGCTTAGGATCGGTCAAATGAGAGGTCGACACATGGCAAGATGTGATTTGTCCAATATTCGGTCCAATGAGAGATTGACATGTGGAACGCGCTTGCTTTGGTCCAATGAGATTTCGACATGTGGCAGTCGGTGCATTTTAGCAGATCTTCTGTGATGATGACACGTGGCACGGCGCACGTTAGCAAGGTCGGCGCACGTTAGCAAGTCCAATTTCTCAGATTCTGACACGTGTCCCTCGGCACACGTTAGCATGGCCGGCGTACTTTAGGCATCGCGACACTGAAGGTCTTGGCGTCGCGACGTGGACAATTTACCGAATTGCCCTTTTGTCATTTTTTCTATTTTGGCCCCAAATTACTTCCAATGTTTTCCCAACTTTATTTATCTGTAAAATAACAATAAAACACATCAAAACGTTCACAAAACCCGAGAAACTATACAAAATATTAGGTTAGATGAGTGGGAAATAGTGATATAAATACCACTCATCAGCAATGCTTAAGTCTATTAAGATTTTGCTTTCTATAGCTGCGTATCATAACTACGAGATTTGGCAAATGGATGTCAAAACGGCTTTTCTAAATGGATTTCTTGATGAAGAAATCTATATGGAACAACCAGATGGTTTTGCATCCAGCGAAAACTCGGGTATGTGTGTAAGCTTAAGAAGTCCATTCATGGACTTAAACAAGCTTCACGAAGTTGGAATCTTTGATTCGATGAGATTATTAGATCGTCTGGTTTTCTCAAGAATTTGGAAGAATCATGTGTGTCTCATAAGGCCAGTGGGAGCATGGTAGTATTTTTAGTCCTCTATGTTGATGACATCCTAATCATTGGAAATGATATAGAAATGTTACAAAGTGTCAAAGCATATCTCTGTAAGAATTTCTCCATGAAGGACCTGGAAGAAGCTTCCTATGTTTTAGGGATAAAACTATATAGAGATAGACAAAGGAAGCTGATTGGGTTATCACAATCAACGTACATAGATAAGATCTTGGAACGGTATAATTTTGGTAACTGTAAGACATCAAACATACCGTTCAGACATGATATTCATCTTTCAAAGAAGATGAGTCCACAAACAGAAGATGAGAATGTTAGAATGTCTAACCAACCTTATACTTCGTGTTTGGGTAGCATAATGTATGTCATGTTATGTACTAGGCCTGATATCAGTTTCGCTGTTAGTGTAACTAGTAGATATCAGTCTAATCCAGGAAATGACCATTTGATGGCCATTAAACATATCTTGAAGTATCTTAAAGGTACTAAGGATAAGTTGATAATTTATGGAGGACGCGAACTGCAAGTTAACGGGTATACGGATTCCGACTTCCAATCGGATCCCGATGATAGAAAGTCTACATCTAGATTCATCTTTACCCTTAACGGAGGTGCAGTTTGCTGGAAGAGTTCCAAACAGGGATCAACAACAGATTCCACCACTGAGGTGAAATACATTACAGCTTCTGAAGCTGCAAAAGAAGCTGTGTGGATAAATAATTTTATCACAGAATTGGGAGTTGTCCCAAGTATTGAGAATGTGATTCTGTTATATTGTGATAATACTGGAGCCATTGCGCAAGTAAAGGAACCGAGTGCGCATCAGAAGTCGAAGCATGTGGAACGAAAATACCACATCATTCGAGAGATTGTGTCGCAATGGGATATTATCGTGTGCAAGGTTCCAAGTGAAGATAATGTAACAGACCCGCTGACGATGCCATACCTCCGAATTTGTTTGATAAACACGTGGAGTCGATAGGTATTAGAAACAATCAATATTGGCACTAGAGCAAGTGTGAGATTTTGTTGGGGTTGGTGCTCAGAGCGTCAATTCACGGTTGTATTTCTTTGAGGATACTACTGTAAAACGTTATTATTATGAATAATATAAGTAGTTTCTATAATATAATATATCTTTTAATATGGTAAAGACGTATTTGACTTTAGGATGACTAGTCATGATACTGTTGCAAAAGCGTCGCAACTGACATTGGAGTTTGTATTATGACGTTGTCATTCTTAGACAGTCTCTGGTCAAGGTTTACACTACTTGGTCAGTAAAGTAAACCAGTTGAGACCGGTACATGTCGTATACTGGAATATATGATTCCAATATTTTCTCAATGAACCATGAGTCTTGGAGACTCGTATAGACGTGTAGGTGTTTATAGCGGATAAACACTGAACGACTCACCAAAGATTCTTAATGGATGATACACCAACGTCAATAAGAATCTTCTCGGGTTGAGTAGCATTTGTGATTCTTCGACTTGAGATGCCACTGTGGGCACATGAGACATCTTTCACACTTAGATGGCAGTCATGTCACCGATCTATTTAGATCAGACATCTGTCTGTTCGTTGGGTGTGGATAAATCCTCAGGGTGTCCTGTGTGTATCGAGATAAGATCCATCAGTTATGTGTACAGAGCATAGGTAGTCCATTTATGATTAGCAATCAGATAAAAACCATGGGCCCGTGGTACACTTTAGAAGTCAGTTCTAAGTGTTCTTTTAGAGATTGCTAATAGAGACATCGACGGGATTGTCCCTATAGAGATTTGACGTTTACATCTATATCTCTGGGATATATCCGGATACTTGTGACGGAGGAATTATACATATGTCATGACTTCGACCTGTATGATTCAGCGAGTTTATCAATGGTCATCATAATTTACGGGTGGGTAAATTATGGACACGAAATTGGATTTCGTGACGGATATGCCTGAATCTAGAGAGTCTCATTAATGAAATATACTCGTAGAGAGAACTATAGCAACATTTATAAATAATACTGATTATTTATAAGTCGTTTAAAGGTTAAACGAAAAAACATGTATTGAGACCTAATAGTCATTTCTTAATTTTTGTGTATTTGTATTTAATGTTAGATTTTATCAAATACACATTAATTAATTGTCAAATTAAGATATTTGACTTATATCATAATATATATGTATTTGATATTTAATGTAAATATAATACATATATTTAATATATTTGTATTTAAATAATTAATTAATTATTTATTGTTAAATGAAAATTAATTGAAATATAAATATCTTAAAGTTGTGATATTATTATGGAAATGCTTTTGGTTGCCTTTGTTGACATTAAGTAATAATTCATTACATGGTTTAATGATATAGCTTGCAAGTTGATTAAAGCTTTAATTGAAACAAAATAAAAATATCTAGATATTTTATTTATTCTTCCTCCACCATTCGGCCAAGACCATTTTTTGGAGCAAGTATAAATTGTTTTGTTTCTTTTAGGGTTTCATAAGTTCAAATACACTAAAACAAAACACAAAAGAAGTTGAGAGAGAAGCTTGGAGACTTAAAGAAAAATGTTTGAAAATCTTTGTTTTTGTAAGTATTTCTTCTAAGCCTTCAACATGGAAATTGTTTCTAACATGCTTGGCATCATTTTGTGTTGCTTTGATGTTCTCTCTTTTCTTATAGTTTGTGTTTATTTGGTTGTGAACTTGAATGATAGATCTATGCATGTAAGTGAGCTTTAAATGGTTTAAAAGGCTTACTTTTGATTTTTGGAAAATCAAGTTGTCATTCTAGAGTTGTTAAGCCACTCCTTGGTGACCTAGAATTGTTCTAGAGTTATTTCAAAATGGTGAGGCTTGTTTGGTGAAGTATTGAATGGATTAAAGTGTTGGATTTTGAAGATTTGGTTAAATTGGATAATTTGATGAAATTGAAAAATTAGGGTTCATAACCCACCCCAAATTTGGGGCTTTTCATATATGTGATGCATTATGGTATGTATATGATGCATGTAAAATTTTGGGTTGAATGGATTTGATCTTGGCTTGTTTTTGAACAAAATGGACTAAAATGCAATAAACCTAAAATGGGGGGCTCTCGGCAATTTCAGAAAATATGGGGATTTGTTGCAAATATGATTTTGATGTATAGGATATGTTGAAAAATATTTTATAAGTGATTTAGAATCATCCAAAATTGTATTTGACAATTTATGGACTAAAATGATCAATTTACAAACTTTTGGGGCAATTCGGTAATTATCAAGAAATTTGATTTCTTGAGTAATTTTTCAGAATTTAATAATTGGATAATTAAATAAATAAGTTTATTTGATTGATCCAAGAAAAATTTTGAAATCGAAAAATTTTGATTTTCCCATATTCCGCTGCGTTACCGGATTTCCGCCATAAAACCCCTTCAACAACGTGACTCAAAAAATTTCTGAATTATTCATGAAATGATATTTTTTCCAGTTTAACACAAGTATTTTTTCTTCACATATTTTCAAAAAAAAAATTCAAGGTATTCAAGTAATTATCAAATGAGTTACCAAAAATAGTTATATCATCCATAAAGACATCTAAACAATGTTCAACCATGTCACTAAATATACTTAACATACATCGTTGGAATGTTGGTGTGCATTACAAAGTTCAAATGACATTTTCCTAAATACAAATATTCTAAAAGGACATGCGAATATGGTCTTTTCTCGATCTTCTAAAGCTATGAGAATTTGATAATAACCTGAGAAATCATCAAGAAAGCAATAATAGAGATGTCCTGTTACTCTTTCCAAATTTTGGTCAAGAAATGGTAAAAGAAAATGATCTTTTCTAGTGACGTCATTTAATTTTCTATAATCAATACACATACGCCAACGAAATGGGATTCGAGTTGGGATTGATTCTCCTTTATCATTTTTATGACAGTTATTCCAGACTAATTAGACACAACTTGTGTAGGAGTTACCCACTTACTATCAGAGATAAGTTAGATAATTCATACATCAAGAATTTTAAGGACTTCTTTTTTAACACTTCTTTTATTGGAGAGTTTAATCTTCTTTGAGGTTGACAATATGTCATATCATATCTTATAAATGTATTAAGTGTGTGCATATCAAAAGATTAATGTCTTTTATATTTTTTATAGTTCATCCAATTGTCAGTTTATGTTCTCTCAAAATATTTAGAAACTTACCTTCCTGATTGCTTATAAGGGAGAAAGAAATTATCATAGGGTAAGTCTGTTCATTTCCAAGAAATGTATACTTCAATCATTCAGGCAAAGTCTTTAATTCCAAAATGCAAGGATGTTAAATTATTATTATATCTACTAATTATATTCCCCCGGCAACGGTGCCAAAAATTTGATACACTCACAAAGTGGTTCTTTACTTCTAAGTATAAGAGTGTCGATATAATAAAATAATCTGGTGATTCCAGGATCGATCCACATGTAATAGATTTAGTAGAATTAAATAACAATATAAGAATAAAATAAAATTAGACTGCTATAATAAAATAAAATATTGTGGCTATGGAATTCACTCTTATTATTTCAAATATAAAAATAATTTTACTTTTTATAACATATAAATTGTTATTATTTCCCAATTAATTTATTTAATGATTAAGTGCGGAAATTAAAATAAGCACACAACATAAATTATGGGAATCAAGTAAAATCTATACCAGTCAATATGAATCCACGATGGCAAATCTAAGGACTATCTACATATAGTCAAGACTCCCACAATATATGAGAAAAGTACAGAAATAAAATAAATTATGGGGATCAAGTAGAATCTGTGTCAGTCAATATAGATTCACAACGGAAGATTCAAGGCAAGACTCTCATATAACAATAAATAATAATAATAATGCAATAAACAAGAAATAACATAAATTATGAGATTCAAGTATTATCTATGCTAATCAATATAAATCCACAACGGGAGATCCATACACTGTCTAAAGAAAGTCAAGATTCCCATAAAAATGAGAAATATTAAAAATACAAATATTAATCAGGAAATAACACAATCTATATTTATAATATAATTAAAAATTATTTTTATTTTTGTACCAAGAGCTTCACCATTTTGCCTCATTTAGAAATAAATTAGATATTCATGATTTGAATAAAAGCACACATAACTTATTAATTAAAGAAAGAGAAATTACAATAAAAAATAAAACACACAAGAACTGAGACTCCACAAATTCTCAGAGAAAAAATTATGGAATCGGGCTGAGAAATAAGGTGTTGAGCACTTCTATTTATATGTTAGATGAAGTGTTGAACACCTCTATTTATAGGTGAGATGAGATGTTGAGCACCTCAATAATGCTTTTGCAAATTGCAAAATTTTCAAAAGCAAATTAAAGCCTTTTTGTTTTTTTTCATCATTTGCCAACATTTGAAAAGATTTTCAAAAATAAATTAAAGGTATTTGTTTTCTTTTGATAATTGGCAAACATTTGACCAAATATGTCATCAATCCACTAAAAGGTGAATTGTGACATATTTTTTTCTCTCTCACACACACATATTATTTTTTAATAATTATAATCATGTGGGGCTAGTTCTACAATAAACTCATCCAACGGCGAATCAAATATGGTCAATTCTTTTATATCATATTCAAACTCAATCTTTAGGCTTTTTTAAGCTTATGGGTTTTCGAAATCCAGATTTCATGTCTATTTTCCTTTTGAGCATCCAAAACAGTATTTGACTTACACAAGAATTAAAAATCACAATAAAAATATATAAAACATAAATTTAATTATTATTTCACAAATATGTTAAGTTAAGAGGATTAATGACACATATAGAATATCCATAATTTTTTGGATATTCGCACCCGCAACCGAAGTCTCTTATCCTCAATTCATCCATATATGTTAAAAATTTTGGAATCGATATTTGCATATGTATCCGACCATCAATATGGATATCAGTATCCCTGCAAAATATTCACAAAGTCAAAAATATTAAAAATATACTACTAAATATTTGATATAACTCATTCATTTAATACAAATCCAATAATACTAATAATTCTATTTTCTTTTGTAATTCAATTTTACCTCATACTCCAAGTTATATCACCCAATAATTTATTCCCTGGGAGTGGTGATACACTCACTAACAATCTCACAAATAAATTTACAAACTCATCATTGTAGCTACAGTGATTTACAGTGAATCACTGTAGCTACAATGAGAGAGTTTATAAAATTATTTGTGAGATTGTCAGTGAGTATATCATTTTCCTATTTCCTGGTGTTGATGAATCCTGTCCATTAATGGGATATCAATAACTCTTTATATTTTATATTGTTGTCATCTTCTGACTTCTGTAAAATACGACCAAAACAAAAAGGTATCAACTTCCCCACCAGCAGCAAGAGTGCAAGACTAATAATTAAATAATATAAAACAGCCAGTGGCAGTGACAGTAGTGTCCAGGGAGATAATAATGGCTGAGAACGACGTCGGAGCACGAGATGGAACAGGAATAGTGGCGGTGAATCCGAAGCCAAGTAAAGGGGTGAGTTCGAAAGTGATAGATATAGCGGAGAAATTGATTGTGAAGTTGATGTATGATTCTTCACAGCCTCAACACTATCTCTCCGGTAACTTCGCTCCGGTTCCCGACGAGACTCCTCCTACTAATAACCTCACCGTCATTGGCCATCTCCCTGTAAGTTAATAAATTATTGTCGTGTGTTGTTGTTACATTTTAATTCATTGAAATAAAATAAAAATAAAAATTAGAGGAATACACAAAGCTTCATATAAAATAAAAATAAAGCTTCCATGTAAAACTTATTGAAAACTTGGTAAATAAAAATTTATTTAGTATTTTATACTATTATTGATGGTGATCTGTGATTAGTTGACCAATCTATAATATTTTCTTTTAATAGCACATTTGGATTTTGTTAAAAGTTAGAGGAAGGATTACTGACCAACATCTCCAATTCCAGAAATATAATTCTACTATATCAAACAGGGAATAGTCGCAGTCATAGTTGTCTAAGGCGATCCTGATAATATAAATTAATTTGACCCATCTAACCCAAAATCAAGTTGTATAATATTTCTTTAATAAATTAAGATAAGTTTTGGGGTGGGTTTTGAATTTCAAAAAACACATTAATTTATATTATCAGTATTTGTATTATTGTAATTGTGTTTTATATATTTTCAATGATTTCTCTTTGTTTTAGTTGACTATGTACTTTTTTTTTCAATTTGCGTCTCACCTTCACCTGGCGCGCGCCTTGCACCTTGCGGGGCGCGCCTAGGTCCTAGGACCCTTTGTGCTTTAGTGCGCTTTTAACAACACTGATTGTAATAAATATAGATCAGATTGGTAAATAGTAACTCAAAATTTGTGTCTGCATGTAATTCAGGAGTGCTTGAATGGTGAGTTTGTCAGGGTCGGTCCTAACTCTAAGTTCACCCCTGTGGCTGGATATCACTGGTATGATCTTTTGTGATATGCATTATTCTAGTTCATTTCTGCTGATTGACAGGTAATACTTGTGCTAACTCTCTTTGTTGCTTATTTGCAGGTTTGATGGAGATGGGTGGGTTAATCTCTTTTCCCTTTTGTAATTGAATATGCACCATCAGTCATTATTTCATTTACGAGTTTAACTTAAAAAACAGAAAACAAAACCTTTTGGGTTTGCCTTTATGTTACCTTTTTAGTGTGCATTAGTGTTGTGTTTGATCAATCTATATGATGTCCTCTCCCCTTCTTTAAATATGAATTCTTGTAGTTGTTGCATATCAATTGGTTAAATGCCAGCTCTTTGAATTCGCAGCATGATTCATGGTCTACGCATCAAAGATGGGAAGGCTACATATGTTTCTCGTTTTGTGAGGACATCACGTCTTAAACAGGAAGATTTTTTCGGAGGTGCTAAACTTTTAAAGGTATATTAGTGGACTACCCCTAAACTGAATAATAAAATTTTGAATACTAAGTTGCTACTTTATGAGTTCTATAATTTTCTTCTTCGGGTAGAATTGCTGCTTGTGATTTCCAGAAAATGATGTCTTCTTAACAAATTGATAGCTCCAATGTCTCAAGGGTAGAAAAATTATGTTTATTGATGTTTCTTTTGAAGCCATTATGTTCTGTTTCTGGATATCTTCTACAGATTGGAGACCTTAAGGGGCTATTTGGATTACTCATGTTCAGCATACAATTTCTTAGAGAAAAATTGAAAGTATTGGATGTTTCATATGGAATGGGTACAGGTATGTTTTGTTAGGTATTATCTGTCAGCAAAAATGCTAAATGCTAAATCTTAATCTGAGCTGATTTGTTTTTTTAATTATAGACTGATAGCAACCCAATTCTCTCCCCACTCATGTGAGCTGGGCTCGAACCCCAGACCTCTTGTTTCCACTCAAGAGGTACCAACTGAACCAGTTGGTACCCACTTCTCTAAGCTGAAGAATTGTACACCTTTTTGTAAATTCTGGGGAAGTTCCAGTAACAATATATGCAATACTGAACATGTGCATAGTATTATTGTTGTATGCACTCCGCTCTTTAGGTGCTATTATGTCTAAAGCCACCCACCTAGGTTAGCAAACCCATCTAATCCCTGAACATTATGAAGCAGAGATATCGATGGAGATATATTCCTTGAATAATTATTCTATTTTACGTATATAATGAATCAATGTTGGAAAGTTTTGACAGATTAGTAGTAGTGTGCCCCTCTCTTCATTTTGCACATTTATCAAACAACAAGTCTTGAGTACAAGGTTAGTAACTGACTATCATTCTCTTCCAGGTAATACTGCTCTCGTATATCACCATCGAAAACTTCTAGCACTTCATGAGGCAGATAAACCATGTAAGATTATGGTCTCTCTTCGGACGTTTTTTACTTCGTTCTCTCTGTTGATTTACCGGATGTTCCAAAATGGTTCAGCGATGATAAGGCATAAGCTCTGAGAAATTTCATTTTTCCATGGTTCCACGTAGGAAGCCAATAAATATAATTATATAAATGGATATCAATGGGTATCTAAGTTGATTTGCGTTTGTTGCCGGGAACCATTTTCATGACATTCTAGTTATGCAGATGTCATCAAAGTTCTGGAAGATGGAGATCTGCAAACGCTTGGCATGATGGATTATGACAAGAGATTAAGACATTCCTTTACTGCACATCCAAAGGTCGATCCATACACTGGTAATGCCTGTTCTATTGGAAGAAACTAGAAGTGGCTTCATAGAGGAGAAACAAAAAAATCCTTCTGATATACAAGAATTCTTCATGCAGGCGAGATGTTTACCTTTGGCTCTTCCCCAACACCACCATATGTCACATACAGAGTTATTTCAAAGGATGGTTTCATGCACGACCCTGTACCAGTAACAATACTAGATCCCATCATGATGCATGACTTTGCAATCACTGAGAATTATGCAATTTTTATGGATCTTCCTCTGTATTTGAGACCAAAGGTATAGTAATTTTTCTTTTATTTCTTCTGTTTCATAATTTTCACACTCCTATATACCTTTAATATATATTTATTGGAGTGTCTATGTTCAACGTGATTTGGAAAGATAAAGTAGTAATGATAATTAAAAAAAAAAAAAAAAAATCACCCCAAGGGATTGGATTGATTGTTTAGAGTTAACGACTCTCGGATTCAACCATGAGGTGTAGGGAAAATGTGTAGAGAACAATAAGACCTGATCAGTAATGAAAGGATTGCATGAAATATTTTAAGGTGTTTACAAAAGTTAAATAGAGAGCTGTGTATTTCCTTAAGGACACTGGAATTTAAGCTTCCTATGGATCAAATGTGCCGGGTTCTTAAACCATTGCAGGATCATGCAAAACTCTATCAAATACTAAGGTTCATCAGATTTTTTTGATAATCACAAAATTGGGCCAAGAGCAAGGTTAATGTCTCCTGGAACTCTTTTTATTTCAAAACTGCCATAGTGAACCAATGGCTTTTGATCAAATTTTCAGTGTCATAGTCATCAACTCAAATGGAACTTCATCTATTTAAGATGTTTTCAGGAAATGGTTAAAGAAAACAAGATAATATTTACATTTGATGCAACAAAGAAAGCTCGTTTCGGTGTACTTCCCCGATATGCAAAGAATGAGGCTCAAATCAGATGGTTTGAGCTTCCAAATTGCTTTATATTCCACAACGGTATGTCAACTTTCTTTGTGTTATTCTGTATATACACATACTTGCGTTTGATGAAGCTAATGCTATGAAAATTATCATGCGTCCATGCTCACATTCTGACTTCTTTAATGACTACTTACTAGCCAATGCTTGGGAGGAGGAGGACGAAGTTGTTCTGATCACTTGCCGCCTAGAGAATCTGGATCTAGACATGGTCAATGGGACCATCAAAGAAAAGCTAGAAAATTTCACTAATGAGCTGTAGGAGAAACTATTCCTGAATTTGTAGAACTCGCTTTCATTGCTTAGGTGTTTCTAATTGTTGTTTCTCCAAACAGGTATGAGATGAGATTCAACTTGAAAACCGGTCTGGCTTCACAAAAGAAATTATCAGCATCTGCAGTTGATTTTCCCCGGGTGAATGACTCGTACATTGGCAGGTACATATCTACGATTATAGTTGGCAATTCGATAGAAGCTTACATTCTGGAAAGAAAATTATTGAAAGGGTGTATTGTTTTGCTAAGGTCCATTATATTTCAATCATTTTACTCAATGATTATCTTATGCATATTTAGGAAACAAAAATATGTGTATGCAACCATTCAAGACAGCATTGTGAAGGTCAAAGGGATTATCAAATTTGATCTGGATGCTGAACCAGAGGCAAGAAAAACAAAGCTTGAAGTTGGAGGAAATGTGAAAGGCATCTTTGACTTGGGACCTGGTAGATTTGGTTCCGAGGCTATATTCGTCCCCAAGGAGCCTGGCACCTCGTCTGAAGAAGATGATGGATACTTGATATTCTTTGCACATGATGAGAATACCGGGTATGTCTCAGCCTTTCACATGCTAGTTACAACCTCCCTATTACTCAAATGTGTTATCGCAGTTGATGTTTTCAAATCTGTTGCAGGAAGTCGTCAGTAATCGTAATCGATGCAAAAACAATGTCAGCAGATCCTGTTGCAGTTGTGGAATTACCACATAGGGTTCCATATGGGTTTCATGCCTTCTTTGTGTCAGAGGTTAGTTTCCTCCGGATTCAATTTTGCTTTCTGATTTGTAAAATCTTTTGCACGTTCTAATCTAATGTGTCCCCCCTTGGACGCTCATTTTATTTCCAGTTCTTGTTTTCGAATGCTCCATTTTTCTCTTTTCATTAGAAGTCAACTGAAACTTGTGGATTCTTGCACAGGAACAACTTCAAGAGCAAGCAAAATTGTAATCATTTGCAGAGGCCCGCTGAAGCTTCTAATATTTGTCATCTTCCACCAGTCATAATAATAATATTATTGTTATTCCTTTCTCTGAGAGTCGGGACCTTCCTCAAACGCTACTTATAGCGAGAACCTTATGCCTAGAGTATGACATTTCTTCTGAGAGTCGAGAACACATGATATGTTATATATTGCTGAGATTAAATTGTCTCAGCATGGGACTGGTCCCTGCCAACTGATATCTCCCCAGCTAGAGATATTATAGCAGTCTCGTGGCCTAAAATATTTGGAAAATGAACAAAACTTTTGAAACCCAGAAGCTCAAATGTGCAGATTATCAGAACAAATCAGACCAAGATGGCAATTTACGTCTACCATTAGTTGAGTAAAATACAAAGACAATACAGACACTAAGTTGAAATTAATGATAGAAATTTCAATTTTAATGACCCCCACTGAGTAATAACTTTATTGAAAATCCACCAGTTTCTTTTCAACCAATTCCTTCAGATGGATACTCCATTACCTCTCATGACTCGGAGTAGGAAAATAATAACAAAACACTAAGTCGAGTCTCAGAGTAAAAATCACCATACCCCTTTTTGATATTAAATTCTTTTCTTAATAATTGTTTAAAACAGAATCATATGTGATGAATAATATCAAAGTGTATAATGAGACTAACTGACCGTACAGGGGAGGATATACATGAAAACAAAGCCATGTACATAAAGCAACCGTTTCGAGTTCCAAACAAAAGAGTCTTCACACTTGGTTCACAATACTCAAATGTTCGATTTGTCTAGAAACTTGCACACGTTCGCAACTTCCTGCTTAATATATGGATACATAAACTGAAATAGATTTTTTTTACAGGAGAGGTTAATCGACGAGACATGG
>SKCR01025691.1:0-67161 GCA_019454045.1 Zanthoxylum bungeanum
CAATTCTCTTTCTCAACTCTTGAGAACTTGAAGAATAGATGGAGGCTAGGTTAATCTAATGTGTAGATCTGAAAAATAAAATTATAATTTTTCTTTTATACTTTGGGTAATTTGTTTCATAAAACAAATCAACCATTAGTCTCCCAAACTCTATGAATTTCGGCCAGGGCAAGGAATCCTTGTTTGATTTTTCTTCCAAAATAAACAAATCCTATTCCTTACACTATAGGGTATTCGGCCAAGGTTAGGGAATTTTGGTTTGATTTGGTTTCTCACACAAACAAATCATATTTCTAACACAAGAATGAATTCGACCATGGTAGGTAATTAGGATTTGATTTTGTTTCTCAAACAAACAAATCATATTCCTTATCCAATAAGGAATTCTACCATGGTGATGATTTTTTGTTTCCAAAAATAATTCTTAGCCTTATTAAATTATATCATATATAATTCAATGTTCTAATTTTAATAATTTTCATATAATTATTAATACCTTACATTAACTTTTAATGTATAGTCTCAAGTGTGATGTAATTAATATTATTAATCATTTTAATAATATTTATTCTTTGTAAGTATATAATTGGACTATCCAATTATATAACTCCGCTAAACTATATCGAGCTAACAAGGAGACCAAATGGACCTACGGTTCCGAGCTCTAATAATCTCGAAATATTAATTAAGCTCTTAATTAAATATTCCGATTATTAACTCCGGATTATTCCACTAAAAATACGAAGTTGCACTCTCGTTGCCGTAGATGAAATATTAAGCCAAACCAAGTCGTTGTCCGCCGATATAGTCATTGAATACGAATTGATCCTTCACGAGTATCTCGTAATTAGAGTCGGGTCATAATGTCCGTTATACGCCTCTAATTATTTTTACCTTAAGTACCATTGATTCTCTAATGAACGATTTATTCATAACTATTATGAATATTAATCTTTCTATTCATAACAGAAAGACTTGAGCGCTCAAATCGTTCAAGTACTGAATCAATCCTTAAGAAAGATACCCATCTACTTCTCGCAAGAATGAGTGAATTCCATGTTTATGTAAAACGTTCCCAGCTACAAAACAGACTGTGCCCCCAAAGTACGTAGTTATTGGTTGGGACTGCTACACCAACCTCACCTTTGTAAATCAAAGGACACTGCCTCCTATGCAGGAGTTCGTAGTATACTCAGGATTAAGATCAATCCATATATGACCATCAAGTAGATTGAAATGACTTTCTTTGTTTAACGGATATTATAAGAATGTCATTTCTATCTGGGTCCAGTCCTATATGATCGCATCATACAAGGTGCCTCCATTCTCATGTCTCTACATGGACAATCCGGATTAAGGTTGCCATACAAATATAGAATGGACCGCAGCTATAGATAAACTGTAGGGGTTTTTCTAGGGGCGGAATCCGGTAACGCAGCGGAAGCGGGAAAATCAAAATTTTTCGATTTCAAAAATTTTTCTCGGATTAATTAAATAAACAAATTTATTTAATTATCCAATAATCAAATTATGAAATAAAATTCAAATGAATCATATTCAAGTGAATTTACCGAAATGCCCTTACATTGGTATTTTGTCCATTTTAGTCCGAAATTGATCTAATCAATTTTGAATGATTCTAAATTATTTTTAAGATGAACTTAGCATGTTCAAAACATCAAAACACCAAAAGCACCAAAAATCCCCAAAATCTAATCCTTGGCCGAGAGCCTCACAAAGGGGGCATTTTGTGCCTTTTGTCATTTCATGCTTCAAAACACATCTAAATGTAATCTAATCAACATGAAACTTTATATGCATCATATACACATCCAAATGCACAACATATATGAAAAGCCCCAAATTTGGAATTGGTCATGAACCCTAATTTTTCAATTTCCACAAATTGGACAAATTAGACCAAATACATTAAATCAATTACTTCAATCATCATTCTTACATCCAATCCAAGTCTCAACACAATGAAACAACTCAAGATCAAATCTAGGTCATCTAAGAGTGGGTCAACAACTCTAGATTAGCAACATAGTTTCCAAAACCTTAAAAGAAAGTTTACAACTACAATAGTCACAACCTTCCTTCACCATACATGCTCAACACTTCAATCATAACTACCATCAACAAAAAAACAAAGAAATAAAGAAAGAAATAATCTAAGAACATCACATGTTGAAGCTTAGAACCTAAGGAACATTTTCCTCTCTAATAGCAAGTTTGAAAAACTTACTAAAATTCCAAGCTTTCTTTAATCTTTCTTTCTTTCTCAAGCTTTCTTTAAGTTTCTTCAATGGAGTTTTCTTTTGTAAAGTGTATTAGGTTAAGTGTAAAGTGAAATGAAAATCAATATATACTTGCACCAAATGTGCCTTGGCCGAATTTCACAAATCCAAACACAAGTTATGTAATTTAATTTTCATTTCAAATTAATTTGGTCAACTTGCATAAATATCTTAATAAAACTTTATTAGATATTTAATTAAGTCAACAAAGGTAACTAATATCATTTACTTCAAATATCCTAATGTAAGATATTTATATTTTAATTAATTTAATCATTTAACAATTAAATAATTAATTAATTAATGAAATACAAATATATTAAATATATGTAGAATATTTACATTAAATATTAAAAAAAATATATTCATTTAGGATATAAGACAAATAAAAATTTTGACTATTAATTAATGTGTATTTAAATTAATCAAGTATTAAATGTAAATACACAATAATTAGGCAAATGATTATCTAGTCCCTTTAGCACGTATCTTGCGTTTAACCTTTAAACGACTTTATAAATAATCAATATTATTTATTATGTTGCTCTAGTGCTCTACGAGTATGTTTCATTATTGAGACTCTCTAGATTCAGGTATATCCGTCACGAAATCAAATTTCGTGTCCATAATCTATCCACCCGTAGATTATGACGATCACGAATAATCTCGCTAAACCATACAGGTCGAGGTCATGGAGGATGCATAATTCCTCCGTCACATGTATCCGGATAAATCCCAGAGATATAGATGTAAACGTCAAATCTCTATGGGATTATCCAGTCGACTATTCCATTAGCAATCTCTAAAAGAATGTTTAGAACTGGCTTCTAAACTTTACCACGGGCCCATGGTTTTATCTGATTGCTAATCATATGGACTACCTATGCTCTGGTACACTGAAATGACGGATCCTATCTTGATACACATAGGACACCCTGATGATCGATCTATACCCAACGAACAGGCGGAGGTCTGATCTAAATAGATCGTTGACGTGACTGTCATCTAAGTGTAGAAGATGTCTCATGTGCCCACAATGGCATCTCAAGTCTAAGAATCACAAGTGCTACTCAACCCGAGAAGATTCTTATTGACGCTAGTGTATCATCCATTAAGAATCTTCGGTGAGTCGTTGAGTGTTTATCCGCTATAAACACCCACACGTCTACACTAGTCTCCAAGACTTATGGTTCATTGAGAAACCATTGGAATCATATATTCCAGTATACGACATGTACCGGTCTCAACGGGTTTACTTTATTGACCAAGTAGTGTAAACCTTGACCAGGAACAATCTAAGAATGACAACGTCATGATACTACTCAATGTCATTTGCGACGCTTTTGCAACTGTACCATGACTAATCATTCTAAGGTCATTACGTCTTTACCATATAAAAAGATAGATTATATTATAGAAACTGCATATATTATTACTGATAATAATGTTTCACAGAAGTATTCAACAGAAATACAACTGGGAATTGGCTCTCTGAGCACCAACCCCAACATAAACCACAAACAAAGTACCTGGTTTGCTTGCTCTCTATGGACTATTTAAGATTACTAACTCCAGACTTAAATCCTCTGGTGTATGACACTCATACACTAAGTCTGAAGGTATATAAGTAATCTACGGTATTTACGAAGATATATAATATGCAAAAAATAAACAAACAATTTGATAAATGAATAATGCATCTTTTTATTTCAAAAGGACATGAAACCGTTTACATCACATGTAGCTCTAGGGCATACATCCCAACAAATATAACTCATCCTTACATCGTTTCAAGATATCATGCTCTCGGAATGGAACTCACTAATAAAATAATAGCATGATTCATCATCACTTCATGACTTTTTATTACTCATTGAACCTATTTCTTGGTATCTCGGTCTATTCAACTTTTTCAATGCCCAATATGCTTTATGCTCGATCTCCACAGGCAAATGGCATGCCTTTTCGAACACTAGTCGATATGGAGACATTCCAATGGGCGTCTTATAAGCTGTCCGGTAAGCCCACAATACATCATCCAATTTTCTGGACCGATCTTTCCTTGTTAAACCAACGGATCGCTCCAAGATTCTATTGATTTTTCTATTAGAGACTTCGACCTGACCACATGTCTGTGGATGGTAAGCATTAGCAACTTTGTGAGTAACTCCATATTTGGCTAGGAGTGCATCGAAGTACTTTTTGCATAAATGTGTACTACTATCGCTGATGATTGCTTGACGTGTTCCAAAACGAGTGAAAATATTTCTCTTGAGGAGTTATAATACTACTTTGTAGTCATTTGATGGCAGTGTTGTTGCTTCCACTCACTTGGAGACATATTCTACTACAATCAGAATGTACAGGTTTCCATGTGATGGAAAAAATGGTCCTATGATGTCGATCCCCCATGCATCAAATATTTCAACTTAGAGGATGCTTTGGAGAGGTCCTACATTCATTCTTGAGATTTTGCCCGTCCTTTGGCACATGTCACATTGAAGAACAAATATAGGAGCATCTTTAAACAACATAGGCCAGAACAAACCTGATTGCAGCACTTTAGTTGCGGTCTTGTCTCTGCTGCAGTGTCCGCCATATACAGAGGAATGACAGTGTTGGAGGACGCTATTAACCTCCTCTTGTGTACACGATGCCGCAATAACGAAATAGTGGTGAAATTAATACCTTTTGTGATGCATTTTTAGCGACAAAATAGTGGCGAAATTATATTTCGCCACTAATAATTTTAGTGATGAAAAATAACTTTTAGTAACGAAAATTTTCGCCATTAAAAATCAATTTTCTTATAATTAATGTTTTTTTTTCAAATGAATAAAACGAAACTTCAAATGATGTTCATTTATAGGTTTTCTTTTTTTGATATAAAAAAAAAATTATGATTTTAGGCTAGGCCAACTAAGAGCTCTTTTATTTCAATTTGAGTACATACATTATACATACATCGAATGTTGTTTATTTTAAGATTTTTTATATTATCAATAAATAATAGAAATAGAAACTGAATAACTCATGAATATATTTAGACGTAAAAGGTGTGTATCAGTAATGGGTAACGCATTAGGGGATTCTTTCCTAATATTTCAAAAATAGAAATCTCACTTTTTTATAATATATAAACTGTAATTATTACCCAATTAATTCAATTAAGGATTTAATTATGTCAGAACATATAGAACCAGCCATAAGACAGTGTTATCATTTGTCCATAGACCAGTCATAGAGGCGGTATTTATCTATCCATAAAACCAGCCTTGTAGGCAGTACTCAATTATGTCAAATATATAAAATTAGCCATGTAGGCAGTAAAAAAATCTGTTAATAATTAATCCAGATTATATATTAATAATTAAATTATAATTTATATATTATAATATAAATAAGATTAATCTAAATTATCATATTAAAAGATTCACCATTTACCCCAACAAAAAGAAGTTACCTACTCATGTTTTGAATAAAAACACACGAAATTTTATTACTAAAATAAAAAAATACAAGATAGCTTAAATAAATACACAAGATACTCTCTTTTAAGTTTTCGAGAGAATCCACATAAGAAAGCTGTTGGAGTTGGTGCTTAGAGCGCCAATTCCCGGTTGTATTTCTTTAAGAATACTTCTGTAAAATTTTATTATTATGAATAATATATGCAGTTTCTATAATATAATATATCTTTTAATATGGTAAAGACGAAATGATCTTAGAATGACTAGTCATGATGCAGTTGCAAAAGCGTCGCAACTGACATTGAGTTGTATCATGACATTGTCATTCTCAGACAATTCTTGGTCAAGGTTTACACTACTTGGTTAATTAAGTAGACCCGTTGAGACGGTACGTGTCGTATACTGGAATATATGATTCCAATGGTTTCTCATTGAACCATAAGTCTTGGAGACTATTATAGACATGTAGGTGTTTATAGCGGATAAACACCGAACGACTCACCGAAGATTCTTAATGGATGATACACCAACGTCAATAAGAATCTTGTTGGGTTGAGTAGCACTTGTGATTCTTAGACTTGAGATGTCACTGTGGGCACATGAGACATCTTCTACACTTAGATGGTAGTCACGTCACCGATCTATTAAGATCAGACCTCCTCTTGTTCGTTGGGTGTAAATACATCCTCAGGGTGTCCTGTGTGTATCGAGATAGGATCTGTCAGTTCTGTGTATCAAAGCATAGGTAGTCCATATGATTAGCAATTAGATAAAACCATGGGCCCATTGTACAATTTAGAAGTTAGTTTTAAATGTTCTTTTTGGTATTGCTAATAGAATAGTCGACTGGATAATCCTTATAGAAATTTGACGTTTAAATCTATATCTCTGGAATTTATCCGGATACCTGTGACGGAGTAATTATACATTTGCCATGATCTCGACCTGTCCGATTCAGCGAGTTTATCCGTGGTTGTCATAATTTATGGGTGGATAAATTATGGACACGAAATTAGATTTCGTGACGGATATGCCTGAATCTAGAGAGTCTCAATAATGAAATATACTCATAGAGCACTAGGGCAACATTTATAAATAATATTGATTATTTATAAAGTCGTTTAAAGGTTAAACGCAAAATACATGTGTAGGGCCCGATAGTCATTTCCTTAATTTTTATGTATTTATATTTAATACTTGATTAATTCAAATACACATTAATTAATTGTCAAATTGAGATATTTGACTAATATCATAAATGAATATATGTATTTAATATTTAATGTTAATTTTATACATATATTTAATATATTTGTATTTAATTAATTAATTAATTATTTAATTGTTAAATGATTAAAATTAATTAAAGTATATATATTTTAAGTTATGATATTTGTTTTAATGGCTAAGTTGCAATTGTTGACTTTGTTGAAAATATCATTAAAGTGAAATGATTTTTTAACAAGTTGGCAAATTGAAATTTAAATGAAATGAAAACAAATTATCAAAATATTTTATACTTGAAAATTAGGCCAAGGCCTAATGGATGAGTATAAATTATTTTCTTTCATTTTAGGGTTTGATTAATCTTTAGAAACTTATCAAATACTCCATTAAAAGAGAACAAAGAAGCTTGAAGAAAAGAAAAGAAAAACAAGAAAAAGCTGGATTTTAGTAAGTTTTTCCAACTTACTAGTAGAGAGGAAAATTATCCTTGAGTTCTAGGCTTCATGCTATGAGTTGCTTTTTTTTTTTCTATTCTTTTTTCTTTGTATTTTTGATGGATGAAAGATTTGAAAAGTGTTGAGCATGTATTGAGTTCAATAGAATGTTTATAATTATTCACTAGCATTCTTTTGTAAGTTTGAGAAACTTGTTGCTAATCTAGAGTTGTTGACCCACTCTTAAATGACCTAGATTTGATCTATAGTTGTTTCATTGTGTTGAGACTTGATTTGGATGTAAGAAACATGATTGAAACATTGGATTTAACTAATTTGGTCTAATTTGTCCAATTTGAAGAAATTGAAAAATTAGGGTTTAAGACCACTCACAAAGTTGGGGCTTTTCATTTATATGGTGTATTTGGGTGTGTATATGATGCATGTAAAATATTGGGTTGATTGGATTTTTCCTTGATGTGTTTGGAACCATGAAAGTGCAAAATGCACATTTACCCACCCATAGGAGGCTCTCGGCTTTAGGCTTAAATTTTGGGGGTTTTTTGTTGCAAAATACAATTTGACATTTGGGACATGTTTAATTCATATTAGTAATGATTTAGAATCATTCAAAATTATTTCGAACAATTTCGGATTAAAATAAATAAAATATGACGTTTAAGGGCAATTCGATAAATTCACATAAATTTGATTTATAGTGTTTTATTTCATAATTTAATTATTAGATAATAAAATAAATAAGTTTATTTTATTAATCCGAGAAAAAGTTTCAAAATCAGAAAATTCTGATTTTCCACGTTTCTGCTGCGTTACCGGATTTCCCCCTAAACCCCTACAAAAGCATGGAAATTTCCTTCAAATGAAATCTGCAATTTATAGGCAACAAAACTGGCTGGCATCATGACGTGCAAGTGCTCCAGCGACGCAACACGCTAGCTAGTTACACGTGTCACACGATTTGTTTGGGCGTCGCTACTCGACGTGTCTTCTGCGTCGCGATGAGATGCATAGTAGATGATGCGTGTCGGCAGGGAAACTTTAGGCGCTTAATAATGACGGCGTCGCGACGCGCAATTTCTTATCCATCGGAACGCCCACGTGATAAATTTACGCCACACTCTGTCTTTCGGCGCGTTGTGACATGCTGTGAAATTCCAAATTTGTCCTTATTTATTCCTTATTTCGTCGTTTTGATTCCATTGAGTCCCGATTTTATTTTATCTATAAAATGAACCCAAAACACATCAAAACGCTCACAAAAATCGAGATACCATACAAAATATTAAGTTAAAGGGACGGTAAATATTGATATATTTTCCGTTTATCACACCCTCAGACTAAACATTTTGCTAGTTCTCGAGCAAAACAAACAAAACAAAATTAAATAAATGAATAAAACTAAATTAACCTAAGCCACGTTTGTAATGATCACAATTGCATTTAGCGTATGCTACAAGCCTTTAAACCTTTATGTGTCCATAGTGGACGAGTTATAGTCTCGTGAGGGTTTACAACAATAATACCCACAAACGTCAATGTAATCACACAAAGATAAATAAAAAGATAAAATAAACAAAATAAACAAATTAGTAATTTAAAAAAAAATGAAATTCTTATCCAAGTTAGTAGTTATTTTCTTTCTTTCTAAATTACCAAATAAGTAAATTCTCATATACTTTATCAATTTATTGTGCCCACAATATTCACAAGTGTAATTGAAAAAAGAGTAGTATTTTTGTCCTAAAATTAATTGGCAATTAATCATTTTTTATGATTTTCGAAAATTAATTAATTTAACAGTTATAATTGTTTACTGTTATATAACACTTTGTTTTTGGAAAAGAAGTGTCATTTGCCAACAGTAAGTTTCAAATAAAAAGGTGTCCATTGGAAATAGGTACCTAAGGTTTATAAATACTTGTAAACTCCACAATTCGATTATTAGAAAATTATTCCCTCTTCCTAAAAACTTCTTAAGTGTTCTTGAGAGAGATTCCAGATTTGTTATCTTGAATTTCTGTTTTGGCTTTGTAAAAAAATCTAGGAGGGATACTGCCATTAACCCATCGGCATTTGTAGTTGGGGCATTAATTCCTTAAGGACAATGACTACATTATCAAAACCGATATTTTCATATTTTGTAATTTACTTCTGTTAAGATTTTGCTAACAATCAAAATACCAACCCTATACATCACATCTAAAATCCACTCATCATTTGTAGAAAGTATATTTTTGGATACATAGTTCCTTATATTAAGATATTTGAGTCGTATGAAAGTGTTGTTAACCATAGTTCCTCAACTTTTCGAGAAATTCCTCACAGTGATGTCTGACATACAATAAATGAAAAGTAAATAATGATTAAATAGGTTTTAATAAAAATGTATATAACCTTTAAGCAAATTTGAGTTAAAAAAATAATAATCATGTGGTACAATTTTAACCACTCCCAAACAAACTACTAACATATCTGTTATCTCAAATAATGTATGTACACATTACACAATCATCACATTGTATATTAACTTAAATTTACATTTTTAAAAGGAAAATTAAGAGATCACTTAAGAGTATGTGTGCCTATTGCAGTCATCAAAATTATATATACTACCAATAATATGCTAATCTGACATATAAAACAACTGAAAGAAACCAAGTAATTCAATCTTTTGTGTCTCGATAATTAAGATCTTTGCACCACCATTTTGTAAAGCCTTCTCAAAATCGACATCTTTGTCAACAATGGCATATTGTTGGAGGAGCTCTGGATTTAACAGTCCGTCCATCTTTGTTTTCAACTTGCTTTGCGGCGTCATTCAGATCCTCATCCAAAGTGATGCTGTGAGGTTCCAAAGCTCTCTGAAAGCACATGTGAGATAGTCTCAGTGAGAGCGCTGAATCATTATTAATGCTGAAAATTTAAAGCATTTCAATAGGAAACAGAGCAGTAAATGAGTATTCTATCGTTGCTATTCACACAATAACACACAAATTTCCAAGTAACTATCAAGTTTATGTGACTAGTCACAACTCACAAGAACTCATCTAATTCCCAGTGAAGCTTTTTGCTTAGATATTTGCTAATCGATGTGCCAAACCAGGAGAAATTACAAAATGTAACTGTTAGGAAACATAATCTCTAATATATTTACATGTTTATCCTCTTAGGATCTAACCATACATGTATTACTAGTCCTAGATTTATTTACATGCTAATTGAAATAAATCTATATTAACCACAACACAATTGCATACATTTTAAACTTGTAGAGACATTTTAATCAAACTTAATTGATTGCTTAACTCAATAAGCAAAAGGTCTTATTTATAGAAGGGAAACCAACTCACTATTACTTCACATGCATGGATTACTATTAATCACATTATTAGGATGCATAATGACTTTCTCTAACCCTTACAAAAATATTAACATCATGGGTGTACCATATGTTCCCCACTTAACATTTCACTAATTGTTGTTACTTAACAACTTTTGTTGTTACTTAGCAACTTTTGTTGTTACTTAATTATTTGATTAACAACTCTTGTTATTACTTAATAATTTCAAACATGAAATTATTACTAATTGTTGTCATCTAACAACACCAAATAATTTACTTAATACTTTCTAAATAACAACAATTAATTTCCAACATCTCTCACTCACACATGATGGGATCAACATTTTTCTTATTATCTCTACAAGAATAATTCATACTTTGTAATTGTGTCGTGCGACCAGCATACTTCGAGAGCTCATTTGCTATACCTCTGTTAGGAATATATAGCCGCTCGAAAAATGGATAGAACCATAGTGGAATATATATGCAGTATCCTCGATCATTTATCACATTGAATCTCTCTCGATCTCTTTTCAGATGTAATATTTATTTTGTATTCACAATCATGTTTGATCACATAGACCAACATAATTGGTCGACCCGTGAACACAAGCTAATGTGATATTACTTATATAATGATCTTTCTCCTTTCTCGAATCTCTCAACCTTGATTTAATTCGCTTTTCCAGAGATGCCCCTTCGGATCGAATCTCTCATGATCCTTCAGTAACACTCCAAGATAGCGATCATCAAATCTCAGCTTTAAGAAGCAGATAAGAGTCTAAAGAGTACAATTTGAGATTGAAAATAATCTCAAGGGTCTCACACAATATCAAGACTGAGATCTTTACTTGTACTACCCTCAATAGTCGCAAATGTATACATGTTATGAAAACATGTGCTACGGTATTCTATCATTTCCCATGGAGCGTATGTCTCATAAAAATACCGTACATATTATAGTTCAGACAAAACACAATGTCTAACTCATATCTGATATTTAGACAAGTAAGGTGAAACGAACTTATTCACCTTAGGTCATATCACAGAGAAAGTGACCTCATAACGACATTACATAATTTTGAAGCTCGAGCTCTCTAAATTTTCACTCAGATAATTAGCTTAAAAATTTATCTCATCTCCCATTAACACAAAGTAATGGAGACGATTGCCTTTGTGAGAGGGCCAATCATTCACTTGTCCGACATACTTCTCATACTAACGAATAGTATATTTGTTTAAAAACATGTACTAACATATTAACATGTAAGCATTGAATACAAACATCAATGAGTATTAACATTAGTAAACATTATTTGGGAAAAATATATATCATAATATTAAGTACACTAACATCTACGCAATCCCTGAGTTTTACATGTCTAACAAAGACATCTCTAGGAACAGGCTTGGTCATAGGATCTGCTCCCATTTCTTGCGTAGAAATGTACTTCATGTTTACCTCTTCTCGTGCAACTATGTCTTTCACAAAGTTATATTTGGTATATATGTGTTTCGATTTACAATGGAATTTTGGATATTTGGTGTAGGCTATCGTTGCTTCACGATCATAGTTAACTAATACCGGACCAGAAGCTTCATTTGATATACCCAAATGATCCAAGAACCTTTTCAACCATACAGTCTCTTGTACTGTCGATGAAAAAGCCACAAATTCAGCCTCCATTGTGGATAAGGTTATACAAGATTGTTTCTTACAGCTCCATGAAATGGCACCATTGTTAGTAAGAAAACAAAACCGGAGGTAGATTTTTTTTCATCTAAATCTCCTCCCCAGTAAGCATCAATATAGCCTCGCAATTACAGATCATTTCCTTGATAGCATAATGAGTAATCGACTGTCCCTTTTAGATACCTAAATATTCTTTTAATTGTTTTCCAATGTGCTAATCCTGGATTGGATTGGTATCTACTTACCATTCTAACAGCGAAACAGATATCAGGTCTTGTACACAACATTGCGTACATTATACTTCCAACTGCATTTGCATAAGGAACTTTCTTCATTTGTTCCTTTTCCTGTGGAGTTTCAGGACACAATCTACGACTCAAAGCTTTAGTTTTTGTGATAGGAGTATCATTGCGTTTGCAAGCATGCATTTGAAAGCGTTCAAGAATTTTCTTTATATATGACTCCTATGAAAGAGATAATAAATTCTTTGAACGATTTCTTGAGATCTTGACCCCAAGAATATATGCAGCTTCACCCATATCTTTCATCTCGAAATTAGATGATAACCATTCTTTAATGTGTTTTACAAACTCCTTATCATTTCCAGCTATAAGTATATCATCCACCTACAAGGATAAGATAATGAACTTATCTTTATCTCTCTTGGTGTACACACAATGATCCTCATTTATCATTGTGAAATCATTCGAAATGATTGTATTGTGGAATCGTATATACCATTGTCTAGACGATTGCTTGAGACCATATATGGACTTTAAAAGTCTATATACTTTCTCTTTTTCATTTTCTTTTATGAAGCCTACTGGTTCTTCCATGTAGATTTATTCATCAAGTTCTCCATTGAGAAAAGTAGTCTTTACATCCATTTGATGTAATTCTAGATCCATACTTGCCACTATAGCCAGAATCAAGGGAATTGAGGTAAACCTTACAACAGGTGAAAAAGTCTCTTCGTAGTAAATTCCTTCCTGTTGCGTATACCATTTTGCCACAAGTCGTGCCTTATATCTTTCGATATTGCCATCGGCATTACGCTTTATTTTAAGAACCCATTTGTTCTTGACAGCTTTGCGTCCTTTGGGTAGATCAACCAATTCCCAAACTTGGTTGGACCTCATTGACTCAATTTCTTCTTCCATTGCTTTCATCCATTTTTCCTTAGCAGGACACTGAAGAGCCTCTCTTATGTTTCTACGTTCTTCATCATCTTGAGGTAGAATCATAAAGGTTTCTCCTTCGATATCGAAACGTTGTCGAGGAATGCCTATACGATTACTACGTCGCAATTGGGATTCTAGTTGTGGAACTGATTCCTCACTTTCTATATTATTCCCATTTGAATCATACACATTGCTCCCACTTGGAATATGTATGACACTGATGAGTGGTATTTATATCACTATTTCCCACTCATTTGACCTAATGTTTTGTATTGTTTCTCGAGATTTATGAACGTTTTGATGTGTTTTGTTGTTATTTTACAGATAAATAAAGTTTGGACAGCACTGGAGGCAATTTGGGGCAAATCCGGACAAACATGCGGCAACAGGAATATTTTCACCTTCTGCGCGTCGCGACGCTGGATCACTGCGCGCCGCGACGCCCAGCGTGCGCCGGTTCTGCTAAAATGCGCCGTGGTCAATGGGTCAACAATTTGAAAAGTTTGACTTTGCTAACGTGCGCCGTGCCACGTGTCACCATCACAGAAGACTTGCTAACTTGCGCTGCCACGTGTCATCATCTCAACGGTGCCGACAATCATCATCTATGCTATCGTGCGCCGTGCCACGTGTCAACATCTCAACGGTTTTGCTAAAATGCGCCCATGCCACGTGTCAAGATCACGCGCTGCCGACAATCTCACATCAACATGACGTAAGCAATGACGTCATGAACAGTGCCACGTCAGCGGATCAGATCTGAGTCAACGAACCAGCAAGTGACACGTGTCACTGTAGAGCGCGGCGCGACGCGCAGCGAACGTCGCGACGCGCTCACCCTATTGATGCCTAGAAATTCAGTTCGAGATTTCAGAAATTGTTGTACCATCATCTCTCTTCAAATCCTTCTAAAGAGAGAGTTTCTCTCTCTAAACTCTTAAGTTTTTACTTTTTTTAGTTTTGTAAATAATTTTTAATTACTTTTTGTAATAATAGTAATTTAATTTTTACTTTTTACTTTCTTTTACAGTTTTTACTATTTACTATTTACTTTTTACAGTTTTTACTATTTACCGTGATGAGGTAATTTCCTTATGTTCGGGTGAAAGGTAATTTCTTTTACTATTACTATTTAGATTAATCTCCCTTAAAAATAATATATTTACTATTTAAATTGGACTTAATCAGGATACCGCCAGATTGGTCGGTTGGTAATAAAACATATATTCCGCCTTTATGGCTGGTTATTTTGGTTCCGCCTTTATGGCTGGTTATTTTGGTTCCGCCTATATGGCTGGTAATAATCACAAGTTTATATATTATTTTAATGGGAGATATCTAAATAAGTAGTAGTAGAAATAATTCCTTTTACCTTAACATTTTATTTTATTTTACTTTTCAGTATTTTTATTTTATGTCTTTTATTTTTATGTTTTTATTAGTCCTAGTTATGTGTTAGTTATCTAGGGGTTGTGATGAATTTTAATATCACTAGTTTATAAGGGATTATTTTATAGTTTGGGTAATTTATAGGTTTACTTATTAAGTCTTAAGCTTAAAGCTTCTTATTGTCTGATCACCAATAAGATTGATATGGTAAATCTAAAATGAACTAGACATAGGGATTTTAGGTTTCAGCCTTAGACTTAATAGCCCACGATCTTCCTTGAGGATAGATAACCCTTTAATAGAGTTCCTTACAAGATAGGAATATACCTGTCGGGCGAGGGTAGCCATAATTGGAACTTAGACTTAATGAATCCAGGTAATGTGGTTGACATAGGAATATGGTTCAATTGGGTTATACTGGGTATTTGTAGTTGACCATCGGAAGAGGCTTTTACATAATTCAGTGTTCCAGGTTAGTAAACTGATTTATTACACAAACATAAAATAATCACTTCATCTTTTAAATGATATTAAAAGAATTCACAACCTTAAGAACTTTGTGTCTTTATTTTCCTTAGTATTTTCTTTTATCTTTTTATTTATTTATTTAGCAAATCTTCAATCAACCAAATCAATCAAGCAATCAATTCCATTCTCCCTTTAATTAGATATTTGTAAATAAATAGATTCAATAATTAATAACAACAGTAGGAATTAAGTCCTCGTGGGATCGATATTTTTATACTACTTGAACGATACGTGCGCTTGCGTTATACGTGTGTGTTTACGCCGGTTAAGTTTTTGGCGCCGTTGTCGGGGACTTATATTTCTTGAGTTATTAATTTTGAAGCTATCTAATTTACTTATATCTAATTTTCTTTATTTTTATCTATAATTTTTATTTCTTTCTTTTGATTTCAGGTGACTTACAAATGGAACACTACTGGGAGATTGAAAAATTACGTGCTTTACAAGAAGATACACCCCAAATCTGGGAGCAACAGTCTAGTTTTCTGTGGCCTGTTGAACAGCCCAATGATTATCACTGGATGCCAGAACCAAGCAATGCTACATTTGTTCATCAGAACGAAATGGGGAGATGTGTGATTTGTGATAGTAACCACCCGAGCGATCAATGTATATATCGATCAGAGTGGGAGAATTTCTGGAGACAATCATACTATGAAGAGCCATCACATTTCACAGAACCACATTTCTCATCTTATCCACCATCTATCTGCGATCTTCATCAACAACCAGAACCATCCGAGGAAAATCAATTGATTCACATGTTCAAGGAACAGACAGCTCAATTTGATGCACAAATTCAGAGTCAAACAGCTTCTATACAGAGAATGACAGATCGGATCAGACAATTAACAGAAAACCAGAACTATATACCTCAAGAACCAGTTCCAGATGACACTGATGAAGCCTTCGAGTACCAATCATTTCACAATGACATTTCAACAGAGGAGGAGGCTGAGCAGTATCAACAACCAGAGGTATCAGTTCAGGAACCCGAACCGGCAAAGTCTCGATTTGATTTTTATTATTCCGACTCTGACGAGGAGGAAGCTGATCCATTTATACCAACTGCACCAACAACGGAGGATCAAACTTTCAAACCTCAAAATGAAGATCTTGGAGATTCCATTGCACAAATGTTTGATGAAGATCTACCTGAGCCAATCATTTCACCCAGATCAGAGGATGAAGACCTAAAATCTGACATTCTTTTCATCCTCAGGTTGACAATTTTGATGCATGTATTTCACAGATGACAGATGAAGAGCTAATATGCAGAAATTTTCAAATACATCTATGAAGAAAAGGTGGAGCAAAAAGAAGAGCAAATGGAGGAGCAAATGTCTGACCTTAATAAAGATCCCGAGCATTCAGGAAAAACATCGCTGTTTTGGGGAGTGCAAATCAAAGATATCACCCAGAAGCTTGACAGAATGGAACTTCCATTCCAAGTCAAGCATCATACGAGACCTCCTGATTTTCTTTCTTTCTTTGCAGGAACCATTGGAGCAACAAAAGTTAAAAAGGTGGCACGAGCACTGAATGAGACAAAATTATTTTTGCCACTTTACCGTTGGAAGAGACCATTCAAAAGCAACGCTCACGGGATTGTCCTTAATCGGACATCCAAAACGACATTGAAACCTCCTTAACAGATGAATTTCATTCACGTCTGGCTGAAGACGAAAAATTCAGCGCTAGCAGGGAGGCAACCCATGCAATTTGTTGTAATTTGTTTTGTGTGAACTTTTTAATTTTGTGTGTTATTTTGTAGGGAAAGGCACAAACGGAGCATTTTAAGACAGAAGGAATTGTGTTTGGCAATCAAAGAAAAGAAACAATTCATTAGCAAAGACTTAGTAATGAATGAAATCTTGAGACGCATCCTAATGGATTTATATAGCAAACGAGTGGCGTATTGCATACACAATTCCGTTGCCTTAATTATTGCTTTGATTCGCTTTTCTGTTGTAATTATATTTATTTTCGTAGACAGGATCCAGACTTTTTGACCTTTCACGATTTCTTTTGTTGTTTAGCTAACAAACGTCCTCTGGAAGATACTTCTGCTATTATTACTCACCCTTTTTCAGGTACTATAAATTCAGCTCGTCATTGCACTTTTGAAGGCATCCTGATTTGAAAAAGAAATACATAAAAAATGGAAGCCACTTCAAGAAGACGAGTTGAAAACATCTGTGTGTTTTGTGGTAGTACTGTTGGTACTAAACCACAATACATAGAAGCAGCACGGGAATTGGGTCGAGTTTTAGCTGCAAGGAATATGCATTTAATATATGGCGGAGGCAATCTCGGACTTATGGGGATTGTTTCAAAAGCCGTACAGGAGGGAGGCAGTCACGTTTTGGGAATCGTCCCAAAACCCTTGGCAGAGGCAAAACTTATTGGATCATCAAACGGAGAGGAACTGATCGTGTCAGGTATGTCTGAACGACTGGTAGAAATGATTAACCGTGCTGATGCTTTATTGCTTTGCCAGGTGGCTTGGGTACATTGGAGGAAATTTTTATAGTTCTATCTTGGGCGAACCTGAACATACACCAGAAACCAATTGGTTTGCTCAACGTTGATGGATTTTATGATTTTCTTTGTGTGTTTCTTGATGATGCTCGGAGAAATGGGTTCGTGTCAAAACCTATGAAAGAACTCCTCTTACTGCCAGACTTGCTCCGGATCTAATAGACCAACTAATAGCCTATGAACCACAAGTTGACCCTATCCTATCAAAGATAAATTGGTCTGAGGACGATCGTGGTAAGAGGCGTCGAATTAATCTGGATCTTAACCTTTAATTTCCTGTAGATTTCAGCTAACCAGGTACAACCTTCTAACTCTCCTTTTACTGTTTAAGACATTGGGGACAATGTCTCATTTAGGTTTGGGGGAGGGATTTAGTTGATTAGTACCTTGTTTTTAGTTTGTATGTTGTTTTTATTTTTAGTCTAAAATATTTCGAAAAATACAAAAAAATTGAAAAATTTTCAAAAATTACAAAAATATTTTGCATTTTTTGTGTTTTTATTTTGACTAAAAAGGTGAAATTGGTGGTGAGAGGTAGCTGAGTAAGGAGTTTTCACTCCTGATACGTATCTCAAACCATTTATTTTTGAAACAAGTTAATTTTTGTTTATTTCCTTTTAAATTATTTAATTCGTAAATTCTCCTTAAAATGGACTAAAATGGATCTTCATATGCTCAGTTGGCAGGTATTATCAACATGCATGAGAACATACAGTCGTGAGCTAAAATTGAAAAGTTTGTAATATTCCGTGCTATAGTTTAATTGGAGGAAGCATCTCTAAATAGTGATGGAGAAAAAAAAAAAAAAATTTATGATTTACAAAAAATAAAGTATCTAAGATCCGGGTTATTAAGTCTGTAAGGGTGTTTTAACACCTAGTGCCCTAAAACCAACTGGTTTGGGAGTCACTGGCCCAAAGCTCGTTACATGGATCGAAGATGCTGCAAATATATATATATATATCTGAAGTCTGAGTGATTAAGTTCGTAGGGGTGTCTTAACATCTGGTGCCCTAAAGCCAACTGGTTTGGGAGCCACCGACCCAAAGCTCGCTACATAGACGGAAGGTATTGTATATAAATAAAAAATAGAGAAAAAATCAAAGAAAAAATCAGAAAAAATCAGAAAATTATTCCATTGCTACAAAAGGTGCGAAATCTGATAGAATTTTAGGACAAAAATATTACTCTCTTATCAACTGCACTTATGACTGTTGTGGGCAAAAATGAGTTGATTAATATTTGTTAGCTGTGTATATGGAGAATGGTAAAAATAATCGGAGAATTTACTTATTCGGTAATTTAGAAAGAAACAAAACAACTAATAACTTGGAGTAGAATTTTCACCTGATTAGTCACTAACTTTCTTTATTCTCTTTTCGCTTGTCTTTTTGCTTTTGTGTGCATTAGTTTTACTAACTTCTTACTTTTGTAAAATGTTTGTGGGTATCATTGCTGTAAACCCTCACGAGACTACACTCGTCCACTAGGGACACCTAGGGGTTTAAAGGCTTGTTGCATATGCTAAATGCAACCGTGATCCCTACGAAAGTGGCTTAGTTAAATTTTATTTTCATGTTATTTTACTTTCTGTTTTGCTCGAGGACTAGCAAAATGTTAGGTTTGGGGGTGTGATGAGTGGTATTTATATCACTATTTCCCACTCATTTGACCTAATGTTTTGTATTGTTTCTCGAGATTTATGAACGTTTTGATGTGTTTTGTTGTTATTTTACAGATAAATAAAGTTTGGACAGCACTGGAGGCAATTTGGGGCAAATCCGGACAAACATGCGGCAACAGGAATATTTTCACCTTCTGCGCGTCGCGACGCTGGATCACTGCGCGCCGCGACGCCCAGCGTGAGCCGGTTCTGCTAAAATGCGCCGTGGTCAATGGGTCAACAATTTGAAAAGTTTGACTTTGCTAACGTGCGCCGTGCCACGTGTCACCATCACAGAAGACTTGCTAACTTGCGCTGCCACGTGTCATCATCTCAACGGTGCCGACAATCATCATCTATGCTATCGTGCGCCGTGCCACGTGTCAACATCTCAACGGTTTTGCTAAAATGCGCCCATGCCACGTGTCAAGATCACGCGCTGCCGACAATCTCACATCAACATGACGTAAGCAATGACGTCATGAACAGTGCCACGTCAGCGGATCAGATCTGAGTCAACGAACCAGCAAGTGACACATGTCACTGTAGCGCGCGGCGCGACGTGCTCACCCTTTTGATGCCTAGAAATTCAGTTCGAGATTTCAGAAATTGTTGTACCATCCTCTCTCTTCAAATCCTTCTAAAGAGAGAGTTTCTCTCTCTAAACTCTTTAAGTTCTTACTTTTTTTAGTTTTGTAAATAATTTTAATTACTTTTTGTAATAATAGTAATTTAATTTTTACTTTTTACTTTCTTTTACAGTTTTTACTATTACTATTTACTTTTTACAGTTTTTACTATTTACCGTGATGAGGTAATTTCCTTATGTTCGGGTGAAAGGTAATTTCTTTTACTATTACTATTTAGATTAATCTCCCTTAAAAATAATATATTTACTATTTAAATTGGACTTAATCAAGATACCGCCAGATTGGTCGGTTGGTAATAAAACATATATTCCGCCTTTATGGCTGGTTATTTTGGTTCCGCCTTTATGGCTGGTTATTTTGGTTCCGCCTTTATGGCTGGTTATTTTGGTTCCGCCTATATGGCTGGTAATAATCACAAGTTTATATATTATTTTAATGGGAGATATCTCTAAATAAGTAGTAGTAGAAATAATTCATTTTACCTTAACATTTTATTTTATTTTACTTTTCAGTATTTTTATTTTATGTCTTTTATTTTTATGTTTTTATTAGTCCTAGTTATGTGTTAGTTATCTAGGGGTTGTGATGAATTTAATATCACTAGTTTATAAGGGATTATTTTATAGTTTGGGTAATTTATAGGTTTACTTATTAAGTCTTAAGCTTAAAGCTTCTTATTGTCTGATCACCAATAAGATTGATATGGTAAATCTAAAATGAACTAGACATAGGGATTTTAGGTTTCAGCCTTAGACTTAATAGCCCACGATCTTCCTTGAGGATAGATAACCCTTTAATAGATTTCCTTACAGGATAGGAATATACCTGTCGGGCGAGGGTAGCCATAATTGGAACTTAGACTTAATGAATCCAGGTAATGTGGTTGACATAGGAATATGGTTCAATTGGGTTATACTGGGTATTTGTAGTTGACCATCGGAAGAGGCTTTTACATAATTTAGTGTTCCAGGTTAGTAAACATGTATTACACAAACATAAAATAATCACTTCATCTTTTAAATGATATTAAAAGAATCACAACCTTAAGAACTTGTGTCTTTTATTTTCCTTAGTATTTTCTTTTATCTTTTTATTTATTTATTTAGTAAATCTTCAATAAACAAATCAATCAAGCAATCAATTCCATTCTCCCTTTTAATTAGATATTTGTAAATAAATAGATTCAATAATTAATAACAACAGTAGGAATTAAGTCCTCGTGGGATCGATATTTTTATACTACTTGAACGATACGTGCGCTTGCGTTATACGTGTGTGTTTACGCCGGTGTTAGACACTCCCACTCGGATCACGTATAGGAGATGTATGTGAAACTAATTCATCATTTTGAGATTCATGTGAAATATATTCACCATGTTTTCTCAAATCACTCCCACTTGAATTAGGTAAACCCGAGTGTTCACTAATCATGTGATCCATGTGATCCTGAGTTTCATATAGAGATAAATCTTGACCTATCTCACCCTGCTTAGGAAAATCATTTTCTAAAAATGTGATATCTCGTTATTCAAATTCCGTCACGCCTCCACTTTCATGTTCACCTAGACAAACATATCATTTGATGTTCAGAATATCTTATGAAGAAACTCTTTTTTCCTCTTGGGCTTAAATTTCCATGTTCGTGAGAACGCACATGAACATAGGTCGCATAACCCCAAGGTTTTAGAAAGTGAATATCTGGTTTACGATCTGTCCATAACTCATATAGTGTGGTGGATACAGATTTTGATGGCACTCGATTAAGTACATATGTGGCGGTTAATAATGCATCACCACAATAGGTTATAGGCAATTTACTTGTGCCATCATAGATCTAACCATCTCAAGAAGAGTTCTATTTCTTCTTTCCGCAACCCCATTTTATTGAGGAGTAGCAGAAGTAGTAAACTGACGACTAATTCCTTTTTCATCATATAATTCTCTGAACTGATCAGATAAGTACTCACGACCACGGTCAGTGCGTAGTGCTTTAATTTTCTTATCCAATTGATTTTCTATTAAATTCATAAATTTCTTGAAACATACTAATACTTCTGATTTATGAGCAATCAAATAGACATAACTAAAGCGTGTAAAATCATCCATGAATGTGATGAAATAAGATGCTCCATGCCTTTCCCTGACATTCATTGGACCACATATATCTGAATAAATTAATTGTAATGGAAATTCTGCCCTAGTCTATTTTCCAAATGGTTTTCTCGCATTTTTTCCTGCCAAGCAATATTCACAAGTTGAAAATTCTACCTTCTCAATATTTCCCAGAAAGCCTTCTTTGGCTAATTTGTTCATTCTTTGTTGGCCAATGTGGCCAAGTCTAGCATGCCACACAATTACATCACTATCATTATTGGCAGTTGAAGTAACAAATGAAAAACTGGAATTGTGATTGAAACATTCAACACTCAATACAATAACACCATCAAGAAAATAACCAGAACCATAGTGTATTGTACCTAAGTACAAATCAACACCAAATTTATGGAAGTTCAAATTGAAATCTAAATTAACCAAAACCAACACAGAAACTAAATTTCGACGAATTTATGGAGCAAACAATACATCATGTAGTAGTAAAGTTTTTCCACTATGCATAACTAACTTGCATGTTCCTATTCCATTGACTTCAACCCGTGAGTTGTTGCCAACATATATCCACTTCACCCCATATGAAATTCGTCAAAATTCCACGAAGGCATCTCTATCCTTCGCTAAATGGTCTGTGGCTCATGAGTCTACAGTCCATAAAGGATTAGATTCAGTTAGAAAGATTGAACTTGAAACACATATTTCATTTAAATATGCACGAAAGGTATTCACCTTTTTAGGCTCAATGCAGTCACGAGCAAAATGACCTTTCTTACCACAATTAAAACATTTAACCTTTGCCATGTTTTTCTTTTTGGTAGGACGTTTTCCTTTCCCCTGTTGATTGGTTTTCTGTTTCTTTTATGACTTGAAAGAATTTTGTTCTTTTTCAAACTGGAACCCACCACCATGAAATTTTCTTTTCTTCTTGAAACCCCCAGATTTACTAGTTTCTGTCATATACACTTCAGTATTTGACTTAGCAGCCGCAAGTCGGTCGCTTTCTAATTCAAGGTGACGTTTAACATCATCAAAGGTTTTGATGCTCTCATTGTGGGTCAAATGCATCTTCATATGCTCCCAGCTATTTGGAAGAGAACGAATGACTGCTTGGACTTTATGTTCATCCGTAAGAACATGTCCAACATCTGCCAGTTCAATAATCATGTTTGACATTTGCCTCAAGTGTTTTGACATAGTGAACTCAGGAAGTTTCTTGTATGTGTCAAACTTGATTGTCAGTGACCTGAGTTTGCTTATTGATGTACTACCAAACCTTTCAGCTAGTGTGGACTACATGTCCTTAGCCATGTCATATTTCCTGAACTCTTTCCTTAGGTCATTATCCATACTGCTCAGAAACATAATGCGGGCAATGGAATTCTTTTTCTTCGATGCCTCATAAGCCTCTCGGTCTCGCCTTTGTTGGGCCGTAGTGCCATGTTCAGGTTCATCCATGCTCATTTTCAAAATTTCTAGAACCTCTTATTCTTCTAGCACATATTGGATTTTCATGCTCCAAATTTCATAATTATTGCACCTTTGTTGAGTTCAGCAATAATGTTCTTTGTTACGGAAGCCATATTAAAAACAAAAAGTTTCTACAGACATTCATGCACAATTATTAATACTTTTGACTTATTTTATCATGAAATGAATTATGTTTAATAAGATTTTTCAATGGGGTTAGAGTCAAAAGGCCATTATGTGTCCAATCATCATCCAATTACCCAATGTAAAAATATTATCAACATAATCAATCATGTAAAATCATTTTCTAAAAATTACATAAATTCTTAGAACATCTTAATCATGTACATGACAATCATTGATTTAATTACATAAAATTAAACATTCATACATATAAATACAATATTTACATGCCGTAAAATAACACACAGAAATAACATGAAAGAAATTAATATTTTACAATAATAATTTTCCCAGTTGTAGAGTCCCAACTCATATATGTTTTTGGATACGAATCCTCAAACTCTTTGGGTAACTCGTAATTGATCTTGGCCAGCCATGGAAAACCTATAGCAAATTTAGGATCCTTACAATGTTTCAGAGACATCAAAGGAAAAATAGTATTATTTGTCTTATGCCGTAGATATTGAACCGCTAACCTCTTAATGGCTTTATTATAAGGAACTTTTTTGTCCTCATGTTTTACTAATATCTAAATACGAGTAAGTTATTTTTGCCATATCTTGGGGAGAGTGTTTCTCAATAATCTGAATCTATTCGGTTGTCCTATCCAATTACCTGCCCAGATAGACTCTTGTAACATGTTATTGAAAATGATGATATGCGAAATCATATCATCGCTTTCAATCATTCGATATTTATCCATTCCATCAACATGTCTAATATCATCTCCTCGTCTCTGGGTGTCATAATCATTTTTGCAATTCTTCGAATAATCGCTGATGAGTGATATTTATATCACTTTTTACCACTCATTTGACCTAATATTTCGTATAGTTTCTCGAGTTTTATGAACGTTTTGATGTGTTTTTGTTTATTTTGTAGATAAAAATAATATTAGGACTTAATGGAATCAACTCGGTGCTAAAACGATGAAATTCGGAGGAAAAATGGTAAAAAAACGAAATTTTACTATACGCGTCACGAAGTGCAGTCCGAAATTCCAATTTTGCGCATGTTTTGTATTTTGGCCATAACATTTTCATCCGATATCCGATTGAGCTGATTTAAATTGAAGATTAAATAAGACTCAAAGATCTACAACTTTGAAGATTTAAATATTTTCGAATTCGGAATTTTGGAAGGCCGAAATTGATGAACAATCCAGTATATGTTGTGTAACTACTATAATCATTTACAAAATATAAAATAAAATTAATAAAATAAAAAAATAAAAATTGTCAAACTTCCACCAACCATGCTTGCATGTTTGGTGCCATGTTTGATGCCATGTTTGGTGCCATGTTTGATGCCATGTCTTGTGGCATGTTTGGTGGAGTATTTGGTGGAGCAATTCGTGGAGCAATCGGTGGAGAAATTGGTGGAAGCCTTTAGGTTTTTTATAAATACTAAGCCATTTCATTTGTAATTCTCATGCTTTCCTTAGGTTTTTGTAAGGAATTTAAGGATTGCATCTTGTTTGTATTTATTTTTAGTAATTTAATTTATGTATTTTAATTTTCAGTAGCAGTAGTTCTCTTCTTCTACTCCTTTCTTTTCTTTTTTGTTTTGTAGTTAGATTTCCGCTGGGGGAAGGGTGAAGCTTTTATTATTTTAATTTAGATTAATCTCCCTTAAATATAATATGGAAATTATAATTCACAATATAAAAGATTACCGCCTTAATGGATGGTTTTATTTATTTGACATAATGTGGCACCGCCTATATGGCTGGTCTTTAGGTGACAGGTAATTACCGCCTATATGGCTGGTTTATGTTCAAATACTATTACCGTCTTTATGGCTGGTCGGACTTAATTTGACTAATAAGGAATACCGCTTTATGGCTGGTCGGTAATATCATGTTTAATTTCTGTATTATGTTAAGGGAGATATCTAAATTATAAATAGTAAAAGTGGATCCCCAACCCCCAGCATTTTATTTTTATTCTAGGGAAGTGATGAAACACAATACACACACTTAATAATTGATTTTCTTTTATGGGTAGTTCTTTAGTTTGTTTATTGAGTCTTAAGATTAATGCGTCTTGTTAACTGACACAATTAATAAGATTGATGGGGTAAATCTAAAATGAACTAGACATAGGGATTTTAGGTTTCAGCCTTAGATTCAATAGCCTACGATCTTCCTTGAGGATAGATAACTCTTTCATAGATTTCCTTACAGGATAGACATATACCTGTCGGGCGGGGGTAGCCATAATTGGAACTTGGTCTTAATGAATCCAGGTAATGTGGTTGACATAGACATATGGTTCAATTGGGTTATACTGGGTATTTGCGTCTGACCATCGGAAGAGGCTTTTGCATATCATCGTGTTCCAGGTTAGCAAATTAATTTATTACACATAATAAGAGAGTCAATTCATCTTTTTAATAATATTGTGTGGAGTCACGACCCTAGATCTTTTGAGTCTTTTTTTATTTTCCTTAGTATTTTCTTTTATTTATTTTACTTTTATTTTAATTAAGCAATTCCACATTCAACCAATCAATTCCCTTCTCCCTATAATTAGATACTTGTAAATAAATAGATTCAATAATTAATAACAACAGTATGAATTAAGTCCTCGTGGGATCGATATTTTTATACTACTTGAACGATACGTGCGCTTGCGTTATACGCGTGTGTTTGCACCGGTCAAGTTTTTGGCGCCGTTGCCGGGGACTTATATTTCTTGAGTTATTAATTTGAAGGTATCTAATTCACTTGTATCTAATTTTCTTTATTTTTATCTGTAATTTTTATTTCTTTCTTTTGTTTTCAGGTGGTTGAAAAATGGAACAATACTGGGAGATTGAGAGATTACGTTCTTTACAAGAAGATACACCCCACATTTGGGAGCAACAATCCGATTTTTTGAGGCATGTTGTCCAGCCCAATGACTATCACTGGATGCCAGAACCAAGCAATACTACATTTGCTCAACAGAACGCAATGTGGAGATGTGACATATGTAATGGTAACCACCCAAGCGATTATTTCAAGTACAACTACAATTCAGGGTGGCAGAATTATCAGAATCCTTCATTGTATGATGAGCCATCACATTTCACAGAGCCACATATTCCATCTTATCCACCATCTACCTTGATCTTTACCAACAACCAGAACCATCAGAAGAAGAATCATTGGTTGACATGCTCAAAGATTGGTTCGAGAAATGAGACAAAAAGTTGGATAAAATGCTTGAAACATGCCAGAATCAATTTGAAAGTATTCAGAGACAATCAGAATCTATTCAGAGGATGACAGATCAAATGAGACAATTAACAGAAAATCAGAGCTGCATACCTCAAGAATCATTTTCAGATGACACTGATGAAGCCTTCGAGCACCAATCATTTCACAATGACACTTCAACAGAGGAGGAGGCTGAGCAGTATCAACAACCAGAGGTATTAGTTCAGGAGCCCAAACCAGCAAAATCTCTATTTGACTTTTATTATTCAGATTCTGACGAGGATGAAGCTGAGCTGTTTGTACCAACTGCATCAACAAATGAGGATGGAATTTTGTATCGTCAAAATGAAGATCTTGGAGATTGCTTTGCAATGATGTTTGAAGAAGATCTACCCGAGCCAATCAATTCACCCGAATCAGAGGATGAAGACCTAATGTCTGACTCATCTTTTCATCCTCAGGTGGAGCAAGAAACAAAGCAAATGGTGGAGCAAATGTCTGAACTTATTGAAGATCCAGAGCATTCAGGCGAAACATCACTGTTTAATCACTGTTTTGGGGAGTACAATCTAAAGATGTCACCCAGAAGCTTGACAGAATGGAACTTCCATTCCAAGTCAAGCACCATACGAGACCTCCTGATTTCCTTTCTTTCTTTGCAGGAATTGTTGGAGCGACAAAGTTTAAAAAGGTGGCACAAGCACTAAATGAGACAAAAAATTTTCTGCTACCTTACCGTTGGAAGAGACCTTTCAAAAGCAACGCTCACGGGATTGTCTTTAATTGGACATCCAAAACGACGCTGAAACCTCATTGACTGATAGATTTCAGTCACGTGTGGCTGAAGACGAAAAATTTAGCGCTAGCAGGGAGGCAACCCATGCAATTTGTTGTAATTTCTGTTTTCAAATTTTGTGTATACATGTTGTAGAACTTTTTAATTTTGTGTGTTGTTTTTGTAGAATAAAGCACGAAAGGAGCATTTTAAGACAAAAGGAATGGTGTTTGGAGATCGCAAAGATGAAAGATAAATCATGAGTGATGGCTGAGTAAGGAATGAGTTCTTGAGACGCATCCTCATGAATTTATAATAAGCGAGTGGCGTATTGAGTACACAATTCAGTTGCCTTAATTATTGCTTTAATTTGTTTTTCTTTTGTACTTTTCTTTATTTTCGCCGACAAGATTTATACTTTTTGACTTTTCACGATTTATTTTAACGTTCATCTAATAATTGTCATTTGGCAGATACTAGTGCAATTATTACTCACCCATTTTCAGGTCTATAAATTCAGCACTTCATTTCTCTCTTTCGACACATTCAGATACACATCCAAATAAGAGAAAGAAAATGGAAGCAACTTCACAGCAGCGAATCAAGAGAATTTGTGTTTTCTGTGGATCCAATTCTGGTAATAAACCAAAATTCATCGAGGCTGCAAAGGAATTGGGACGAGTCATAGCGGAAATAAATATGCACCTGGTATATGGCGGTGGCAATCTTGGATTGATGGGATGTATTTCAAAAGCTGTTCAGAATGGTGGCGGTCATGTTTTGGGAATCATCCCAAAACCTTTGGCGGACGAACACTTAATCGGACAAACAAATGGAGATGAACGCATCGTATCCGGAATGCCCGAACAAATCCAGGAAATGATCAATACGGCAGATGCGTTTATTGCGTTACCAGGAGGGCTTGGGACGTTTGAGGAGATGTTTACAGTAGCATCATGGGCACACTTAAACATTCATCGGAAGCTCATTGGGTTACTTAACATTGAGCATTTCTTCGATTTTCTGTTTGTATTTCTTGAGGAAGCCAAAAGACAGGAATTCGTCACCAAATCCGTGCAAGATATTTTCCTGACAGCGACAAAGGCAGAAGAACTAATCGACCAAATCCTTGCCTTTGAACCAAAAGTTGACCCCATTCTCTCCAAGTTGGACTGGTCAGACAATGATCGTGGTAAGAAGCGAAAACTGGACATAGATCTTAATCGGTGAATTTTTGATTTTCTGCTAACTAGGTACGATCTTTTAAACACTTCTTTTACCGTTTAAGACATTGGGGACAATGTCTCATTTAGGTTTGGGGGAGAGATTTAGTTGATTAGTATCTTGTTTTTAGTTTTTGTGTTGTTTTTATTTTTTGAGTCCAAAATTTTTCGAAAAATACAAAAAAAATTGAAAATTTTTCAAAAATTACAAAAATATTTTTCGTTTTTTTGTTTTTATTTTGACTAAAAAGGTAAAACAGTTTCGAAATAAGTTAATTTTTGTTTATTTCCTTTTAAATTATTTAATTTGTAGATTCTCCATAAAATGGACTAAAATGGATCTTCATATGCTAGGTTGGCAGGTATTATCAATATGCATAGTAACATACAGACATGAGGCGTACTTGAAAAGTTTGTAATATTTCGTGCTCTAGTTTAATTGGAGGAAACATCTCTAAATAGCAATGGAGTAAAAAAAAAGAAAAAAAAATTTCTGATGTACAAAAAAATAAAGCATCCGAGATCCGGGTTATTAAGTCTGTAAGGGTGTTTTAACACCTAGTGCCCTAAAATCAACTGGTTTGGGAGTCACTGGCCCAAAGCTCGCTATATGGATCAAAGACGCTGAAAAAATATATATATCTGAAGTCTGAGTAATTAAGTCCGTAGGGGTGTCTTAACACCTGGTGCCCTAAAGCCAACTGGTTTGGGAGCCACCGACCCAAAGCTCGTTACATAGATGGAAGATATTGTACATAAATAAAAATTCAAAATTCAAAATTCAAAGAAAAAATCAGAAAAATCAGAAAAAATTATTCCATTGCTGCAAAAAGGTGTGAATCTGATAGAACTTTAGGATAAAAATATTACTCTCTTATCAACTATACTTGTGACTGTTGTGGGAAAAAATGAATTGATTAATATTTTGTCGGCTGTGTATATGGAGAATGATAATAATAATCAGAGAATTTACTTATTCAGTAATTTAGAAAGAAACAAAACAATTGGTAACTTGGAGTAGAAGTTTCACCTGATTAGTCACTAACTTCTTTATTCTCTTTTCTCTTGACTTTTTGCTTTTGTGGGCATTAGTTTTAACTAAATTTTTACTTTTGTAAAAATGTTTGTGGGTATCATTGTTGTAAACCCTCACGAGACTACAACTCGTCCACTAGGGACACCTAGGGGTTTAAAGGCTTGTTGCATACGCTAAATGCAACCGTGATCCCTATGAAAGTGGCTTAGTTAATTTTTATGTTATTTTATTTTCTGTTTTGCTCGAGGACTAGCAAAATGTTAGGTTTGGGGGTGTGATGAGTGATATTTATATCACTTTTTACCACTCATTTGACCTAATATTTCGTATAGTTTCTCGAGTTTTATGAACGTTTTGATGTGTTTTTGTTTATTTTGAAGATAAAAATATTATTAGGACTTAATGGAATCAACTCGGGGCTAAAACGATGAAATTCGGAGGAAAAATGGTCAAAAACGAAATTTTACTATACGCGTCACGAAGTGCAGTCCGAAATTCCAATTTCGCGTATGTTTTGTATTTTGGCCATACCTTTTTTATCCGATATCCGATTGAGCTGATTTAAGTTGAAGATTAAAGAAGACTCAAAGATCTACAACTTTGAAGATTTAAATATTTTCGAATTCGGAATTTTGGAAGGCCGAAATTGATGAACAATCTAGTATATGTTGTGTAACTACTATAGTCATTTACAAAATATAAAATAAAATTAATAAAATAAAAAAATAAAAATTGTCAAACTTCCACCAAACATGCTTGCATGTTTGGTGCCATGTTTGATGCCATGTTTGGTGCCATGTTTGATGCCATGTCTTGTGGCATGTTTGGTGGAGTGTTTGGTGGAGCAATTCGTGGAGCAATCGGTGGAGAAATTGGTGGAAGCCTTTAGGTTTTTCTATAAATACCAAACCATTTCATTTGTAGTTCTCATGCTTTCCTTAGGTTTTTGTAAGGAATTTAAGGATTGCATCTTGTTTGTATTTATTTTTAGTAATTTAATTTATGTATTTTAATTTTCAATAGCAGTAGTTCTCTTCTTCTACTCCTTTCTTTCTTTCATGTTTTGTAGTTAGATTTCCGCTGGGGGAAGGGTGAAGCTTTTATTATTTTAATTTAGATTAATCTCCCTTAATATAATATGGAAATTATAATTCAAAATATAAAAGATTACCGCCTTAATGGATGGTTTTATTTATTTGACATAATGTGGCACCGCCTATATGGCTGGTCTTTAGGTGACAGGTAATTACCGCCTATATGGCTAGTTTATGTTCAAATACTATTACCGCCTTTATGGCTGGTCGGACTTAATTTGACTTAATAAGGAATACCGCCTTTATGGCTGGTCGGTAATATCATGTTTAATTTCTGTATTATATTAAGGGAGATATCTAAATTATAAATAGTAAAAGTGGATCCCCAACCCCCAGCATTTTATTTTTATTCTAGGGAAGTGATGAAACACAATACACACACTTAATAATTGATTTTCTTTTATGGTAGTTCTTTAGTTTGTTTATTTAGTCTTAAGATTAATGTGTCTTGTTAACGGGCAATTAATAAGATTGATGTGGTAAATCTAAAATGAACTAGACATAGGGATTTTAGGTTTCAGCCTTAGATTCAATAGCCCACGATCTTCCTTGAGGATAGATAACCCTTTAATAGATTTCCTTACAGGGTAGACATATACCTGTCGGGCGGGGGTAGCCATAATTGGAACTTGGTCTTAATGAATCCAGGTAATGTGGTTGACATAGACATATGGTTCAATTGGGTTATACTGGGTATTTGCGTCTGACCATCGGAAGAGGCTTTTGCATATCATCGTGTTCCAGGTTAGCAAATTAATTTATTACACATAAATAAGAGAGTCAATTCATCTTTTTAATAATATTGTGTGGAGTCACGACCCTAGATCTTTTGAGTCTTTTCTTTTATTTTCCTTAGTATTTTCTTTTGTTTATTTTACTTTTATTTTAATTAAGCAATTCCACATTCAACCAATCAATTCCCTTCTCCCTATAATTAGATACTTGTAAATAAATAGATTCAATAATTAATAACAACAGTAGGAATTAAGTCCTCGTGGGATCGATATTTTTATACTACTTGAACGATACGTGCGCTTGCGTTATACACGTGTGTTTGCACCGGTCAATCGCCATGATATTTCTGCAACAAATACAAAGAAAAATCAATACAATGAAACACAAAGTTACATTGACTAAAATAAACATCACAAAGATATTTATCATAAACACGAAGTTTATATGATAAAATAAATTTATCGTGGATGATTAAAACATTTTGCAAAAAGGATTAGACTTTTAATCATGACAGATCAGAATTACCAAAGCAAACAGATATAGACATGACCAGCACGGGCCAACACAGATGTCCACGCGCCATTCACGTGCCACATGAGTGGCTCACACGCCTCCACGCACCAGCCACGGGCTCCCACTCGCCCTCACACGCCTTCACGCGCCGGCCAGCCTCGGTCACGTCACACGCGCTGACGACATGTCGTCCGTGTCTTTGATGCCCGTATGACATGTTGTTTAAATCTGATACTGCCAGCGGACTTGTCGATTGACATGTTATGGACGACATTTCGCCCTTCTTGTTATCGTACATAATCGGATGACATGTCGTCTGTTTTTGAGGCTCACGTACGACTTGTCGTACAGAATTCGAATGACTTGTCGTCCTCTCCTCTAAATAATGGATGACATGTAGTACGACTCTTCTGGGTAAAAACATATTCAACTAGCCAAGTTCTAGGGTCCATATCTTTTTTCAATTTTAATCCAAATTAAGCAAATGATATACCAAATTGAAGATCGCATGACCTAGTTTTCAAAACATATTTGAACATGTGATTATCAATTTTCTACAGAGAGTTATTATGGCCCAAAGTTCGAAGAAAATAATTTTGTAAAAAACAAAAACAGAAGCATTTTTTACAACTTTCATGCATGTTCATGCAATTTTTATGTAATCTAACTAGAATACAAGTTTTTAAGCTCTGATACCAATGTTAGGAAACATAATCCCTAATATATTTACATGTTTGTCCTCTTAGGATCTAACCATACATGTATTACTAGTCTTAGATTTATTACATGCTAATTGAAATAAATCTATATTACCACAACACAATTGCATACATTTTAAACTTGTAGAGACATTTTAATCAAACTTAATTGATTGCTTAACTCATAAGCAAAAGGTCTTATTTATAGAAGGGAAACCAACTCACTATTACTTCACATGCATGGATTACTATTAATCACATTATTAGGATGCATAATAACTTTCTCTAACCCTTACAAAAATGTCAACATCATGGGTGTACCATATGTTCCCCACTTAACATTCACTAATTGTTGTTACTTAACAACTTTTGTTGTTACTTAGCAACTTTTGTTGTTACTTAATTATTTGATTAACAACTCTTGTTATTACTTAATAATTTCCAACATGAAATTATTACTAATTGTTGTCATCTAACAACACCAAATAATTTACTTAATAATTTCTAAATAACAACAATTAATTTCCAACAGTAACAACCTTAAAATACCCTAATCATCAATTTACTTTAAAAAAACATGAGATGCAAGGTGACTCCTTAACTTACTTCATTCAGTCTAGGTGGAGCTGATTTAATCTCCTCTGAAGAAATTTTGTATAGATAGTCACAGTGCTTTGTCATGACCTTTCTGAACAGTACCAGAATCCGATTGGTTTTTAGCTTCTTTTGCTCCTGAAATATGAATCCAGTTGAATATCAGTCAATATCTAAGCAATAGACATAAAAAATTGAAATCAAGACAACCAGCGGGACTTCAGGGGACGTGGTAAATAATTTTTTCATTTTTATTAAAAAATTGAAAGTGTTGTTAACCATAGTTCCTCAACTTTTCGAGAAATTCCTCACAGTGATGTCTGACATACAATAAATGAAAAGTAAATAATGATTAAATAGGTTTTAAAAAAATGTATATAACCTTTAAGCAAATTTGAGTTAAAAAAATAATAATCGTGTAGTACAATTTTAACCACTCCCAAACAAACTACTAACATATTTGTTATCTCAAATAATGTATGTACACATTACACAATCATCGCATTGTATAATAACTTAAATTTATATTGTTAAAAGGAAAATTAACAGATCACTTAAGAGTATGTGTGCCTATTGCAGTCATCAAAATTGCATATACTACTAATAATATGCTAATCTGACAAATAAAACAACCGAAAGCAACCAAGTAATTCAATCTTTTGTGTCTCGATAATTAAGATCTTTGCACCACCATTTTGTAAAGCCTTCTCAAAATCGACATCTTTGTCAACAATGGCATATTGTTGGAGGAGCTCTGGATTTAACAGTCCGTCCATCTTTGTTTTCAACTTGCTTTGCGGCGTCATTCAGATCCTCATCCAAAGTGATGCTGTGAGGTTCCAAAGCTCTCTGAAAGCACATGTGAGATAGTCTCAGTGAGAGCGCTGAATCATTATTAATGCTGAAAATTTAAAGCATTTCAATAGGAAACAGAGCAGTAAATGAGTATTCTATCGTTGCTATTCACACAATAACACACAAATTTCCAAGTAACTATCAAGTTTATGTGACTAGTCACAACTCACAAGAACTCATCTAATTCCCAGTGAAGCTTTTTGCTTAGATATTTGCTAATCGATGTGCCAAACCAGGAGAAATTACAAAATGTAACTGTTAGGAAACATAATCTCTAATATATTTACATGTTTATCCTCTTAGGATCTAACCATACATGTATTACTAGTCCTAGATTTATTTACATGCTAATTGAAATAAATCTATATTACCACAACACAATTGCATACATTTTAAACTTGTAGAGACATTTTAATCAAACTTAATTGATTGCTTAACTCAATAAGCAAAAGGTCTTATTTATAGAAGGGAAACCAACTCACTATTACTTCACATGCATGGATTACTATTAATCACATTATTAGGATGCATAATGACTTTCTCTAACCCTTACAAAAATATTAACATCATGGGTGTACCATATGTTCCCCACTTAACATTTCACTAATTGTTGTTACTTAACAACTTTTGTTGTTACTTAGCAACTTTTGTTGTTACTTAATTATTTGATTAACAACTCTTGTTATTACTTAATAATTTCCAACATGAAATTATTACTAATTGTTGTCATCTAACAACACCAAATAATTTACTTAATACTTTCTAAATAACAACAATTAATTTCCAACAGTAACAACCTTAAAATACCTGTAGATCCTGATTTCGGTCGAGGTCCACAATTGAGAATGAGTAGAGGGGCACAAGCGAACCTGTAAAATAAGAATAGAGCAAAAGAGGTGGTTACTGCCCACCGGTGTGATGGAAACCGTAGGCACTCCGACGCTCAAGTTAGCCAAAGTATGAGAGGATCTAAGTCGAAAGGATTCAGGTGTTAGGATACCTAAAATCACTGATCAATTGCCGTGAGGGCGGATTGTTGGATATAATCTGATGATAGGAGTTGTGTATGGATCCGTCTTTATTCTTTGCCTTGTTCTTTTATAGGATTCATCTTCTGCCCGTTGGAGATTTTTTCAATGATGTAATAATTTCAGGTCCTTTAGATCTCATAACCGTTGACTTCATGATGACAGTAATGAATTCAGATCCACTTCCTGATCTTTGTAACTGGTGTCCGTTTGTCTGTCTTTAATGAATTTAGGCTCGTGAGGCGGCCCATGGATCTTCTTCTGGGCTCCAGGTCTTGCGGCTGGCTTTGTTGGTAAAAGTCGATTTTACCCCTGGCCCAATTTTGGCCCGTACAGTTTGTCCCCTACTCTCTAAGTCTGGATTGTCCCCGACTTTGAGAGTATTATCTGTCGAATATGTCGAGGTTTGTATGATTACTCCCCTGATTTTGGTGATGATCTTGAGCTATTAACGTTTCGTTCTGCAATTTTAAGAGGATGGTTTCAGGTCTACTCATCTTTGTCGTATGTGGTGAGTAAATTCACCGATTATATTTGACTCGACATGAGACGCCAGGGATGTCCATTGGTCGACTTGGACAAGACGATGGCTAAGGACCACACTTGACATGTCGTAAGTGTTGAGTGTGTTTACGATTGTTTTTTACTCGACATGAGTCATCAGGGGTGTCTCTAGGTCGATTCGAGCTAGTTGGCTCAAGATCGCATTCGACATGACGTAGGTGTTCAGTATGACTGTATTTGACTCGACAAGAGTCATCAGGGGTGTCTCTAGGTCGATTCGAGCCAGTTGGCTCAGGATCGCATTCGACATGACGTAGGTGTTGAGTATGACTGTATTTGACTCGACAAGAGTCATCAGGGGTGTCTCTAGGTCGATTCGAGCCAGTTGGCTCAGGACCACACTCGACATGTTGTATGTGTCGTACGAAATTCATGATTCTATGACTCGGCATGAATCATGTAGGGGATGTCCCATGGTCGATTGAACCAGATGGTGGTTCATGAATGACATCACTCGACTTGTCGTATGAGTCGAGCGTATTTCATGATTCCTTGACTGCATGAATCATGTGTGGGATGTCCCCTGGTCGACTGAACCAGATGGTGGTTTAGGGTTAATATTATTCGACACGTCGTATGAGTCGATGATATTCCATGACTCCATGGCTGCATGAATCATGTGGGGGATGTCCCCTGGTCGACTGAAACAGGTGGTGGTTCAAGAATGACATCACTCGACTTGTCGTATGAGTCGAGCGTATTTCATGATTCCTTGACTGCATGAATCATGTGGGGGATGTCCCCTGGTCGACTGAACCAGATGGTGGTTCAGGGTTAATATTATTCGACACGTCGTATGAGTCGATGATATTCCATGACTCCATGGCTGCGTGAATCATGTGGGGGATGTCCCCTGGTCGACTGAAACAGGTGGTGGTTCAGGAATGACATCACTCGACTTGTCGTATGAGTCGAGCGTATTTCATGATTCCTTGACTGCATGAATCATGTGGGGGATGTCCCCTGGTCGACTGAACCAGATGGTGGTTCAGGGTTAATATTATTCGACACGTCGTATGAGTCGATGATATTCCATGACTCCATGGCTGCGTGAATCATGTGGGGGATGTCCCCTGGTCGACTGAACCAGGTGGTGGTTCAGGAATGACATCACTCGACTTGTCGTATGAGTCGAGCGTATTTCATGATTCCTTGACTGCATGAATCATGTGGGGGATGTCCCCTGGTCGACTGAACCAGATGGAGGTTAAGGGTTAATATTATTCGACACGTCGTATGAGTCAATAATATTCCATGATTCCATGATTGCGTGAATCATGTGGGGGATGTCCCCTGGTCGACTGAACCAGGTGATGGTTCAGGAATAATATTACTCGACTTGTCGTATGAGTCGAGAATACTCCATGATTCCATGATTGCGTGAATCATGTGGGGGATGTCCCCTGGTCGACTGAACCAGGTGATGGTTCAGGAATAATATTACTCGACTTGTCGTATGAGTCGAGAATACTCAATGATTCTTAGACTGCGTGAATCATGTGGGGGATGTCCCCTGGTCGACTGAACCAGGTGGTGGTTAAGGAATTACTCGACATGTCGTACGAGTCGATAATATTCCATGATTCCATGATTGCGTGCATCATGTGGGGGATGTCCCCTGGTCGACTGAACCAGGTGATGGTTCAGGAATAATATTACTCGACTTGTCGTATGAGTCGAAAATACTCCATGATTCCATGATTCCATGATTGCATGAATCATGAGGGGGATGTCCCCTGGTCGACTGAACCAGGTGGTGGTTCAGGAATAATATTACTCGACTTGTCGTATGAGTGTTCGCTATTCATGGTTCTTAAATTTCATTGGGCGTCGTGCCAAATATCGAGGAGATACATTGTCGAGTTTGTTGTAAATGTTTGATGGCATTGATATTCCATTCAACGATTCCCGTTTGAAAATGGTTCTGGCTTTGCACACGTGTCATCATATGCTGCAAGACCTAATGCGAGTTACGAGGCGTCCATTTGGGCGGGAATCTTGGCGCCAGATTTTTAGGTAGCATGTACAAAGGAACCTTGGTTGTTTCATTTCGCCTCATCTGGAAGTCGAGTAAAAGGTGTGCTCTCAGAGTTCTCGAGGTATTCTTCGAAATCTTCTTCTTGTTCTTCATTCCTTTAAACATTCATATTGAATACTCAAGCTGTTCTTAGAAAAGTTAAGATGTTTGATCTCCTGGTCTGTGTGATTAGTTTTCAATTTATGTTTGTGGGTTTTGATCTTTAGGAGGTGGGCTACTTAGAGGTTTTAGTTGTTTAATGCTTGTCGTCTGGAATATGTCGAGTAGTGAATCTTTAGGCAGCTTAGGTGCCAAGATCGATACATATGTCGAATCATCAAGTGAAACCGAGGGATCATCAAGTGAAAGTAAGGAGTTAGTAGAGTGTGGAAATAAGTCGTATCAAGATTTTATCGAAAGTGGTGCTGTTACCTTAGCTATGCCTTCTCCACCAGTAATCCCTGCCGAGGCTATTCCTTTGAGGTCTTTGCCCGCAATTGGGGAGTCGAGCGAATTACCTTGTACGAGTGAGCCTACCAACTTATTATCAAAGAATCCTGCAAGTCGAATGACTGGGAAAATATTGAGAGAACTTAGCTGTATGTATAGGTTCCCTAACACTTTGGAACTCCGGGTGCCTTTGTCGAATGAAAGAATTGATTATCGGGTTCCCGGGTGGATGTGATTCTATGTGCGTCCATTTTTTATAGGTCTGAGGTTTCCTATTCCGAGATTGGTTTGGGAGGTTTTGGATCATTTCTGAGTAGCTCCTTCACAGCTGATGCCGAATGCATGGAGGATCTTATTGTCGATTGAATGTTTAGCCTTTGAACTGGGGGTACTCTTCGAGGTGAAGGACGTTTTAGAGACGTACTATCTGAAGGAACATTTGAAGGAGAAGGGAAGGTGTAGACACTGCATTTTTGCATATCATGCCCAATGATGAGCCTCGTAAGGAGGCACTACCTTTTCATGTCATGGAAGTTGCAGGAAACGGACGTCGGAAGGGTAAAGTCGGAAGTCGGAATTATTGTCGGATTTAACTTGGTTATCTAGCTTCGATTTGCTCGTTGGATCTTTGCTTATGCTCAGCCCAAATACCCAAGCCCACCAAAAAGAACCAACCCATGACCAACATAAGCCAAGCCCAAATACCCAAGCCCACCAAACAAATACATACCATGCCCCACATCATCTTTTTCTTCCATCCTTCACGTGCCCTACAAACCAAAGAGCCAAATCCCTCACATGCCAAGCCATTCTCCATTAAACAAATCAAACAACAATACCCCATGCTCCACTAGCTTTCTTCCTTACACACCCATGCCATCCTCCATTATCTCCATCACTCTTGGCAAGCCAACTCACTTCCCATTAAACACTCTCCACCAAATTCTCCACTAAGGGGAATCTCCTTAAATCAAGCATGTTGTGAGCCACCAAAAGACACTCCACCCTTGCCTATAAAAGAAGCCTAAAACCAACCAAAAAAGGGGGGCTAGCACATAGGAGGAGATACCTAGGAGATAGGGAGCACATAAGCAGCAACACTTAGCATTTGAAAAGACACAAAGTCCTCTCTTCTCAAGCCGGAAAGACAGCAGCAACACAGTAGCAAAGCGAAGGGAAAACAGCGAGCAAATCAGCGGGATAACCAAGGAAAAGGGGAACCAGCGAACCAGAAGAGTTGCGGGGCATCAACCCTTCCGGCGGCCGTGAAACGCGCCTCCAAAAGACGACGGAAAAAGGTTAGACCTGAGGGCATATGATACTTATCTTCTTCACATGATTTGATAATTTAGAAAGCATGTTAATTCTGATATTTGAGTATGCATGATCTAGAAAGCATGATTAATTGTGTGATGTGATTCCGGATGGATGGAATATGTGTTATTTCTTGTGGTATATCGGATGGAAACTCGGACGTAAATTCCGTAGCCGAATCCGAATGGACGGTAGTGCGGTTTGTACTCGGGATACAATGCCACGTACCACTTGAAAGACACATGTATTCCGTCTTATCCAAAGTTATGTTTGAGCATGATTTAGACTAGTGTGTGATTTGTTTTCCTATGCATGATTAGGATGTTTAACATGTTATAGTTTTGAGCATGACTAGTTTTGTTGTAATTGAGCATGGTTTAATTGTTTAGTATGTTAATCTTTATGCATGATTTGAGGATCCATGTGATTAGATATGTCGTTGTGGTGATCTTGTTTAAATAACGCATCCAGAACTGTATGAATATATGTAATCTGCCAGTTCCCGTTCGAACGCGTCATCGAACGCACTACGAACGAGAACCTACTGTCTTCACCGTTCGAACGCGTTTTCGGACGCTACTCGAACGCACACACATCTGTAGCATCAGGTCTTATTCTGTTCGAACGCGTTTTCGGACGCACTACGAACGAGGACCTACTGTCTTCACCGTTCGAACGCGTTTACGAACGCAACACGAATGAAAACCTTCTGTCTTCACCGTTCGAACGCGTTTACGAACGCAACGCGAACGGTTACGGTCTTCCTGCACCATATTATGACATGTCTAGCTTAACATATAGTTATATCTTTGAACTTTATGCATGTGTATTATTTCTTCAGTTATCTATTTCTGTTATGCACCTGAATACCTTTTCTTAATATGCATGTTTGTAAGAATGTTCCTTGTTTGTGCCTTTGTGAAGGTGTATGTCTTTGAAATGTTAATTTGTCTTCATACCTGAATTCGGACATAGATTATATATGAATAGGATGCATGCAAACATGAAAATATGCTAAATACATGAGATTTGTATATGGAAATTTAAGTGTAAGTTTTATCACTATGCATGTGAATCTAGAAGCATGATACCCTTGGAAATGTGTGTTACTCAAGCATGATTAAATTATTACCTAAATCCTTTTATTACAAGTGACATAAGTAAGGGACCATTCCGAACCCAACGGTTTGAGGTCTTCCCTTGCGAGGGGTGAGTGCGGCCTTAAATCTTATTTTCCCGGTTCACACCGGGTGGCGACTCCATCATTCTCCGGTTTAGTCCCCGTGACTACTCCGTACTCCCAACTAGTGCCGCGAGCCTAGAACAGCATGCGTCGTCCAGTTTCTGTTGTCTACAGTCTGGCGACTCCACTGGGGATAGAGAATCGGCCTCGAAATATGTCTTGTAATGGTTGGATTTGTGTTTTAATTAACCATGTTTACTGTAAGTTTAAGGAATTTAATCAAAGACATTGTTAGGGCTAGGTGATGTTTGGTGTCTTCCTTCACTCACTACCTTTTTACAAGGAAAAGCTGGAAGACACCTAGATGATCATTTTCCTAGGGGATGTTTGGTGTCTTCCTTCACTCACTACCTTTTTACAAGGAAAAGCTGGAAGGCATCTAGATAATCATCTCATGTGATAGACTAATTTGGAGGACTCGTTGTTTATTCCTGTCACCAAGCGATAAGAGCCTAAGGGGCTTGGGTATCCACTGCGAGCCTTGCTCCGCCCTCCCTCTGGGGAATCTACAACGGGAAGTCCATTTGACAGTTAGTCACATACCTTAACTTGTTAACATATAAGGTGCACTCACTTGGTCGTTTGAACCCTTGAATGGGGAGTCCTAGTTGTGGGTAATCCTTTGTCAATAAGGGCCTTTGTTTACATTCCTAGAACTTACACATGAACCTTAGTTTTATGACCTCTAGAAAATATTTAGTATTGCTTGTATTTTGGACCATTATCATTTGGATTCAGTTGGACTGATTGTCAATGAATGTGAACTTGTTGGGCCATTTAAACAGGGACAAGTTCATGTCCTTTGACAATTAGGCCAAAAGCTTCTAAAATGCTAATGGGCCATTTTGTGTTTGGGGCCTTTTATTATTTGAAGTTATTTAACCATGTTATCGCAAAGTATAAACTTGTTGGGCCTTTTCAACTGGGACAAGTTTGCACTGCGCAATAGTGTGATTAGATACTTTGAAATGATAACAGGCCAATTGGTGTAAATTCTTTTACGAGCTTATTATCTCATGCATTAATACTCACTCACTCACGCATGCATATCATGCATACATGCATCATGCTAACCCTTGTGTTTCAAAAGCCATCATAGATACCTGTTGGGTTAGGGAAGGGAAAAGACTCACCAAGAAGACAGTAATAACCATGAGTGAATCTGGTAACGAGGTATCCCGAATGGACCAGTTAGAGAACAATCTCGCCAAGATTGCTGAACAGTTGCAAGCCTTGACTACTGCTATGGCTAGTATGACTGTGCCCCGTGCTGGGGGAAATTCTGAGAATGTGAGGCATGAGGAGCCTCCGAATGGGATGGGGGATGATATCCCTACTTTTGATGATGATATGGCAGATATGCAACAGGCAGGGTATCTGGGTCACATGCAGAGTTACAGAAACTTCGGGATCAGGTTGAGTCAGTTACCCGCAAAATGAGGGGTAAAAATGAAGATCTGCTGGATTACGATACACTGACTTTCGAGGAACAGTTGCCAGCACAGTTCAAGATGCCTGATATGACTAAATTTAACGGGAATGGGGATCCAAGGGTGCATCTCCGGCAGTTTGTATCAGTTATGAGTTCCGTTGGCTTATCCCAGCGCCAAGTGCAGAAAATGTTTGGAATGTCGCTCGAGGGAGCTCCCGTGGTGTGGTACCACAGTTTGGAGAAGAAAGTGAAGGAAGATTGGAGAGAGTTGGCTGATGCTTTCCTAAAGCAGTATGTCACTGACCTAGAAATTGATCTGTCACTCCGAGATCTGGAGAATGTGAAGCAGAAATCAGAGGAGAGTTTTAAAGAGTACGTGGACCGGTGGAGAAGTCAGCTGTTGAAAATGCAAACTAGGCCCTCGGAGAAGGACCAGATTAAGATGATCATCAAGGGAACCAAGCCCTCCATTTATGGCAAGTTGAGGAGGATGACCTCCATGATTACTGACTTTAGACAGTTGAGGGAAACTGTCATGGATATTGAGGAAGAAGAGGCTGAGAATAGAAAATTCTATGGTTTGAACAGGAGGCCCATTGGGGGAACATCGGGAACGAAGCCCGTTTCTGCTGAGATTGCCGCTATCCGGGACCGAAGATTTTCCAACTTGGGAAGACCTCTGTCAAAAGTACTAGAGAAACTAAAAAGCAAGGGCTCTTGAAATCCTTAGAAACCAAACCACTACCCAACCCCCTACCATCACATTATAACCTAAGCCTTTACTGTCACTTTCACCAACAGAAGGGCCATGACACTGACAATTGCGCCCGACTCCGCCATGAAATCCAAGACCTAATAGACTCCAAGAAAATACCTGACCCAGAAACAGGACAGCCTGACACACACAGAATCCCTTACCCAATTACCGTGCCGTACCACCACCAGCCTATATGATCAATTCTGGCCTCCCAGAAGACCTTGTCCTGAAATCCTTTCACCCTCAAGCCTTTTGCATGGAATTTGGGATAATACTAGTGAAGATGAGACCGAGCAGAAGAAAAACTTTTGGCTTGATTTCTCTAGCAGTGATGAGGAGGAAGTAAGGGGAATGACACGCAGCGGTCGTTTTTACAATGATATGACGGAAAAGGGTAAGGAAGCTTTGACAGATGGTAGAGAAGTGGTTGAGACTGCAGAAAATACTGAAGGTGATATAGTACTGAGGCAATTGAGGAAGACTAGAGCACAAGTGAGTGTCTGGGAACTGTTATGTGCGTCTCGGGAGCATAGACAGGCTATGGTTGAGGCCTTGAGCAAGATTGTGGTACCAGAGGATGCTAACCCCGCAATGTTTGTTGGGTCGGTTCAGAAAGAAGCTTTGCAGATATCCTTTTCTGAGGATGAACTCCCGGTGGAAGGAGAAATCATAACAGGCCTTTATTTATCAGGGCCGAAGTGAGAGGCAAGAAAACTTCATGTGTGATGGTGGATGACGGTTCGTCCATCAATGTGTGCCCGTTGAAAATTCTGGCGAGATTGGGTATGAAAGCAACAGACTTGGACCCCTCCAGTATGACTATTAAGGCTTATGATGACAGTAAGCGGGGAGTTGAGGGTACCTTTGTGGCTATGGTCAAGGTAGGACCAATTGAAGATGAGGTTGAGTTCACAGTGCTGGACATCCCAGCCACTTTTGCCTTATTGTTAGGAAGGCCTTGGTTTCACAAACTTGGGGGCGTGCCTTCCACTTTGCATCAGATGATCAAATTCCCGTATGAGGGAGAAGTCGTTACCATCCGAGCTGAGTTAGACAATGCCGTGGCTGCCTTGGAGATACAACCTTTCACGAGGTTTCAGGTGTCAGCTACTTTCGAGGAATGGGTGGATCCTAGGGTGGCTAGGATTATGGAGAAGATGAAGTTTGAGCCGGGAAAAGGTTCAAAATTGCCAGATTTCTGAGGACAGAATACTAGGAAGGGTTTGGGGTACAAGTCTGATGAAGAAAAGCCAAGGGTCAAGAAAAAGGGCCTGAGACTGATGGAGTGCTTTGTAAAAGCTTCAGGGCCGAGAGAAGAGAACCAGATGGCAGACGCATTGGCTACACTTGCAGCGACATGGGAGAATCCAGAGAAGTTAGTGATGAGACCGTTGATACTGATAACGGCAAATAAACCTGTTCATGAAATAGAGAGAATTCTGGAGGTTGAGGTCGACGACGGCAAACCTTGGTATTTTGACATTCAGAGGTATCTGGAGCGCGGTGAATTCCCAGAATGGGCAGGCAGAAAAGACAGAGTAGCTGTTCAGAAGTTAGCTTCCCAGTATGTGATTTTGAAAGGGGAACTATACAAGAGACAAGCGAACGGTATTCAGTTGAAGTGTTTGAGAAGAGAAGAAGCTCAGCATGTAATGGAAGAAATACACGCCGGGGTATGTGGTCCGCACATGAATGGGTTGAATCTGTCCCGCAAGATAGCGAGACAAGGTTTTTACTGGTCAACCATGGAGACGGATTGCGCAAAGATGGTAAAGCACTGTCATGACTGTCAAGCACACGGTAATTTGAATCACTTGCCGCATACAGAGTTGCATGGGCTGTCAGAGCTGTGGCCTTTCTCAGCATGGGGAATTGATATGATTGGAGAAATCCGACCAAATGCATCGAATGGGCATCGCTTCATAGTAGTGGCCGTAGACTACTTCTCGAAGTGGGTGGAAGCTGAATCATTCCGTAATGTTACAGCAAAGCAGATGGCAAAGTTTATAGCTCGGAATCTCATCTGTCGGTATGGTATGCCCCATCATGTGGTGACAGACAACGGAGTTCAATTTCAAGAGGAGACGAAGGCAATGCTACAGAGGTACAAGATAGGCCACCACAAGTCATCACCGTACAGGCCGCAGGCGAACGGGGCAGTTGAGGCAGCCAACAAGACTATAAAGACGATTTTAGCCAAGATGACAGAGAACTGCAGGGATTGGGCCGAGAAATTACCGTACGCCTTGTGGGGGTACAGAACGTCAGTCAGAACAGCAACGGGTGCATCACCTTACTCTTTAGTGTACGGGATGGAAGCAGTACTGCCAGTAGAAATGGACATACAGTCTATGAGGTATTAGCGGAGACAGAGTTACCGGAGTCAGAATGGGCCGCACAGAGATTTGATCAGTTAGCACTTTTGGACGAGAAAAGGGTAAGAGCCTTACATCACACGCAGTTATATCAGAAGAGACTGGCCCGGACCTTCAATAAAAAGGTACGGCCCACGAAGATCAGAAAAGGTGATTTGGTACTTAAGCAGTCGAGGCCGTCGACGACAGATCCAAGAGGGAAATTCAGGCCGAACTGGGAGGGACCTTACATAGTGCAGAAGGTCATGGGAAATGGAGCAGTAAGGCTGTCCGACTTGGAAGGGAATGAGTTCGCTGAGCCAATCAATGTGGACAGATTGAAGTTGTACTTTGCCTGAGGGAAAGAGGACTAAGCGGTCACCGAGGGAACAGGCAAAAGACCTAACCCAACGGGATAGGAAATACATACATGCATACACGTAACTTGCATTCTCGTTTTGTGTTTCGTTTTTTTACAGATTTCAAACAGATGGGAACCATCAAGGGACGACCAGGACATATAGCGCCGAGGAGCACAATGAGGATCCAACCCATCACGAAAAGGGAGTATCTCTGTACATGCATACTTACATGCCCACGTATTTATTCTGTTGTTTTGTATTTACAGGTTTAAAGAAAAAAGAGAGAATGAAGGGAAAGCGGCAAATGCAAGCCAACCAGAAACAACAACAGTCTCAGAAATGAATCAGAATCAATCTCAGTTTCAGGAATGGGGTTGAGGCCCACGCCAGTATCAGTTTCAGGAATGAATACCAGGGGGCGAAGCCCATGTTTTCGGCAATTGAAATGAAGAATCCCACAGAGGAAAGTCTTTGATAGATAGACATATGTCCGGTGATGACATTGGTTGCCGAATGGAGAAACCCTAGAAACGATAAGTGCGAGGTACGCTTTCTTCCGGTATTTTGAATGGATTGATCTCAGTTAGACTCATGAGCACCTAATTATGGGATCCTAGTAGTAGAAGCCTGAGTAGTTACCGAGGTGACTAGTTGAAGAGATGACGAATCGGTGAATGACCGTTTGCCTAGGTGTCCACTCTGGTTTACTAATGCTATGATATATGATATGGTTGGAAACAAAGAAAAAGTCTCTGCAATGAAAAGGAAAAGAAAAAATTAGACCGCCTATAACCAATAAGCGTGAAGCTACCCATGGGCGAGTATTAGGACCACCATGAGGAGAAATGCTACCTTAAAGGGTAGGTGTGTCAGAAAAGAGAAGAGAAAAGAAAAAAAGAATAGAGAAAAGAAAAGAAAAAGAAAATGAAAAGAAAGAGACAAAAGAAAAAAAAATGAAAACCATATCATGTTGAGTATGCTGAAGTAATCACAGAATGTGATTAAGACATTCGGGTTGGTTAGACCCACTGGTTTGATTCTCTGAAACGAAATCACCAAGTTGGCTTACTTAAGGAACAAGCTGCGAAAGAGCCTTAGCACACACACACTAGGAGTCTAGTTCAGATCACCCGTTCAGAAGAGTGGATTTGAGTATGTCAAGTACTTTGAAGGTTCTCTGGTTTCAACACGAAGCATTCGTTGAGGATAAAAATATGTTTAGCTATCAGGATTGCCTCGAAGAGGGCAGTATAGTTTGAAATAAATCACTCACTTCAGCTTAGGAGCGAAGCTCCATGTCACGTCAGCTTGGGGGCGAGACCCATATCAGTTTGAGGTCGAGGCCCATATTAGCATCAGCTTGGGGGCGAGACCCATATCAGTATTAGTCTGGGGGCGAGGCCCATATCAGTATCAGTCTGGGGGCGAGGCCCATATCAGTATCAGTTTCGGGGATGAGTCCCAGGGTCGAGGCCCACATCTGTTACAGTATCAGTTTTTGGGATGAGTCCCAGGGCCGAGGCCCACTTCAGTTTCAGTTTCAGGGATGACTCCCAAGGCCGAGGCCCATACCAGTATCAACTCAGGGTCGTGACCCACATTATCAGTTTGGTTTCAGGGATGAGTCCCGGGGCCGAGGCCCACTTCAGTTTCAGTTATGGGGATGAGTCCCAAGGCTGAGGCCCACGTTACCATCAGTATCTATTGTAGGGATGAGTCCCAGGATCGACGCCCACATCGTTATCAGCAGTTTGGGGATGAGTCCCAGGGTCGAGGCCCACATCTACATCAGTAACAGTTTTGGGGGATGAGTCCCAAGGCCGAGACCCACATCAGAGTCAGCATAGGGGCGAGGCCCATATCGGTTTGAGTTCGGGGCCGAGGCCCATATCAGTTTTCGGGGCGAGGCCCACATCAGCTTGGGAGCAAGGCTCCATATCATATCAGCTTAGGAGCGAGGCTCCATATCATATCATGGGGGCGAGGCCCATATCAGATTGTCAGTATCAGTTTAGGCGAGGCCCATATCAGTATCAGTTCGGGGCGAGGCCCATGTCAGTATCAGTTTGAGCGAGGCTCCACACCATATTAGATTGGGAGCGAGGCTCCACATCAGTATCAGTTCACCAGGTATGGCACTCTGGGGGGGGGGCGAGGCCCACATCCGGGAATGAATCTCAGTTTTGGAATGAATCCAGAGAATGAATCTCTCAGCAGTTGGAATGAATCCAGAAGAATGAATCTCCCAGCAGTCTCGGGAATGCATCCCAGGGCCGAGGCCCACATCATCAGAGTTTTGGGAATGAATCCCAGGGCCGAGGCCCATTTCATCAGCAGTTTTGGGAATGAATCTCAGGGCCGAGGCCCATTTCACCAACAGTTTCGGGAATGAATCCCAGGGCCGAGGCCCATTTCACTAGCAGTTTTGGGAATGAATCCTAGGGTCGAGGCCCGCTTTTATCAAACAAACGATTCGGGAATGGACCACCATCACATCAGTATCAGCATGAGGGCGAAGCCCTACATCAATTTCAGTCTGGGGGCGAGGCCCATATCAGTATCAGTTTTGGGGGCGAGGCCCACATCACCTGAGGAGCGAGGCTCCACATCATATCAGTTTTGGGGGCGAGGCCCACATCACCTGAGGAGCGAGGCTCCACATCATATCAGTTTTGCGGGCGAGGCCCACATCACCTGAGGAGCGAGGCTCCACATCATATCAGTTTTGGGGGCGAGGCCCACATCACCTGAGGAGCGAGGCTCCACACCATATCAGTTTTCGGGGCGAGGCCCACATCACCTGAGGAGCGAGGCTCCACATCATATCAGTTTTGGGGGCGAGGCCCACATCACCTGAGGAACGAGGCTCCACATCATATCAGTTCGTGGCGCGAGGCCCACATCACCTGAGGAGCGAGGCTCCACATTATATCAGTTCGTGGGCGAGGCCCACATCACCTGAGGAGCGAGGCTCCACATCAGATCAGTTTTGGGGGTGAGGCCCACATCACCTGAGGAGCGAGGCTCCACATCATATCAGTTTTGGGGGCGAGGCCCACATCACCTGAGGAGCGAGGCTCCACATCATATCAGTTTTGGGGGCGAGGCCCACATCACCTGAGGAGCGAGGCTCCACATCATATCAGTTTTGCGGGCGAGGCCCATATCACCTGAGGAGCGAGGCTCCACATCATATCAGTTTTGGGGGCGAGGCCCACATCACCTGAGGAGCGAGGCTCCACATCATATCAGTTTTGCGGGCGAGGCCTATATCACCTGAGGAGCGAGGCTCCACATCATATCAGTTCGAGGGCGAGGTCCCTATTGTCAGCGGTGTTGGGTCGAGGTGCCCAGGGTCGAGGTGCCCCCGTTGTCGGTTGTAGTTCCGGGTCGAGGTGCCCAGGGTCGAGGTGCCCACTACATCATCAGTTCGAGGGCGAGGTCCCTATTGTCAGCGGTGTTGGGTCGAGGTGCCCAGGGTCGAGGTGCCCCCGTTGTCGGTTGTAGTTCCGGGTCGAGGTGCCCAGGGTCGAGGTGCCCACTACATCATCAGTTCGAGGGCGAGGTCCCTATTGTCAGCGTGTGTTGGGTCGAGGTGCCCAGGGTCGAGGTGCCCCCGTTGTCGGTTGTAGTTCCGGGTCGAGGTGCCCAGGGTCAAGGTGCCCACTACATCATCAGTTCGAGGGTCGAGGTGCCCCCGTTGTCGGTTGCAGGTATTGGGATGCGTCCCAGGATCGAGGTCCACTGCAGCATCAACTCAGTTCGAAACAACAGGCAAGTCAGGTGGCAGCTGGCGAGCCAGGTAAGTAAAAATGCATTGCACGTAACTTTGATAGGATTGTCATTGTCACACACTACACAAGTCCCATCAAAGTGGGGGCGACTGTAGACACTGCATTTTTGCATATCATGCCCAATGATGAGCCTCGTAAGGAGGCACTACCTTTTCATGTCATGGAAGTTGCAGGAAACGGACGTCGGAAGGGTAAAGTCGGAAGTCGGAATTATTGTCGGATTTAACTTGGTTATCTAGCTTCGATTTGCTCGTTGGATCTTTGCTTATGCTCAGCCCAAATACCCAAGCCCACCAAAAAGAACCAAACCCATGACCAACATAAGCCAAGCCCAAATACCCAAGCCCACCAAAACAAATACATACCATGCCCCACATCATCTTTTTCCTTCCATCCTTCACGTGCCCTACAAACCAAAGAGCCAAATCCCTCACATGCCAAGCCATTCTCCATTAAACAAATCAAACAACAATACCCCATGCTCCACTAGCTTTCTTCCTTACACACCCATGCCATCCTCCATTATCTCCATCACTCTTGGCAAGCCAACTCACTTCCCATTAAACACTCTCACCAAATTCTCCACTAAGGGGAATCTCCTTAAATCAAGCATGTTGTGAGCCACCAAAAGACACTCCACCCTTGCCTATAAAAGAAGCCTAAAACCAACCAAAAAAAGGGGGGCTAGCACATAGGAGGAGATACCTAGGAGATAGGGGAGCACATAAGCAGCAACACTTAGCATTTGAAAAAGACACAAAGTCCTCTCTTCTCAAGCCGGAAAGACAGCAGCAGACAGCAACACAGTAGCAAAGCGAAGGGAAAACAGCGAGCAAATCAGCGGGATAACCAAGGAAAAGGGGAACCAGCGAACCAGAAGAGTTGCGGGGCATCAACCCTTCCGGCGGCCGTGAAACGCGCCTCCAAAAGACGACGGAAAAAGTTAGACCTGAGGGCATATGATACTTATCTTCTTCACATGATTTGATAATTTAGAAAGCATGTTAATTCTGATATTTGAGTATGCATGATCTAGAAAGCATGATTAATTGTGTGATGTGATTCCGGATGGATGGAATATGTGTTATTTCTTGTGGTATATCGGATGGAAACTCGGACGTAAATTCCGTAGCGAATCCGAATGGACGGTGGTAGTGCGGTTTGTACTCGGGATACAATGCCACGTACCACTTGAAAGACACATGTATTCCGTCTTATCCAAAGTTATGTTTGAGCATGATTTAGACTAGTGTGTGATTTGTTTTCCTATGCATGATTAGGATGTTTAACATGTTATAGTTTTGAGCATGACTAGTTTTGTTGTAATTGAGCATGGTTAATTGTTTAGTATGTTAATCTTTATGCATGATTTGAGGATCCATGTGATTAGATATGTCGTTGTGGTGATCTTGTTTAAATAACGCATCCAGAACTGTATGAATATATGTAATCTGCCAGTTCCCGTTCGAACGCGTCATCGAACGCACTACGAACGAGAACCTACTGTCTTCACCGTTCGAACGCGTTTTCGGACGCTACTCGAACGCACACACATCTGTAGCATCAGGTCTTATTCTGTTCGAACGCGTTTTCGGACGCACTACGAACGAGGACCTACTGTCTTCACCGTTCGAACGCATTTACGAACGCAACACGAACGAAAACCTTCTGTCTTCACCGTTCGAACGCGTTTACGAACGCAACGCGAACGGTTACGGTCTTCCTGCCCATATTATGACATGTCTAGCTTAACATATAGTTATATCTTTGAACTTTATGCATGTGTATTATTTCTTCAGTTATCTATTTCTGTTATGCACCTGAATACCTTTTCTTAATATGCATGTTTGTAAGAATGTTCCTTGTTTGTGCCTTTGTGAAGGTGTATGTCTTTGAAATGTTAATTTGTCTTCATACCTGAATTCGGACATAGATTATATATGAATAGGATGCATGCAAACATGAAAATATGCTAAATACATGAGATTTGTATATGGAAATTTAAGTGTAAGTTTATCACTATGCATGTGAATCTAGAAGCATGATACCCTTGGAAATGTGTGTTACTCAAGCATGATTAAATTATTACCTAAATCCTTTATTACAAGTGACATAAGTAAGGGACCATTCCGAACCCAACGGTTTGAGGTCTTCCCTTGCGAGGGGTGAGTGCGGCCTTAAATCTTATTTTCCCGGTCACACGGGTGGTGGCGACTCCATCATTCTCCGGTTTAGTTCCCCGTGACTACTCCGTACTCCCAACTAGTGCCGCGAGCCTAGAACAGCATGCGTCGTCCAGTTTCTGTTGTCTACAGAAGGTATACGTTGATTCTTCGTCAAAGAAAGACACATCTAGTCACTGGATTGCCAACTAATGATAGGGGAAATTGGCAGTCTTATTATTTCTTTGTGAAGGGTGAGGGTATATTTGGATCGGCCGGGGTTGGTCGAATCCCGGAGTTTTGGTGTTTGTCGAGTGAGTAACGAGCTCTCGCTTTTCTTCAATCTTTGAGTCGTCCATTTGTCTTTGAGTAATCATGATCTTATTGTTGCAGGTCCTCTACGGAACAAGTCATTCGTCAAGACTGCACGTACAACCTCCAACACCAAAGCCATCTTGTCACTGCCGGTCGAAAAAAGGGATTGCAAAAATAATTTTAACGGAAAAGAGGTTAAGGTCGACTCCACTGTGGAAAGAAATCTTTCACCGAGAAGGTAAAGTTCTGGCCTTATGTAACGACGTTTTGTCCGTGATAAATAGTAGATGGTCGTGTCAAAAGTTATATGGGGGAAATAGATATCGAGAGCCCTTAAAATCCGAGGAATTTTTATGCGCAGAGGAAATGATGACTGGGCCTTTCACCGTAGCTTCACTTGATGAAATGAAGAGCCGGGAAAAAATCAAGGAAAATGAAGAAGAAAGAATCGGAGACTGAAAAAGAGGCTGGGTCTCAACAAAGAGAAATTGAAGCTGAGAAGGTGAAGTCGACCGCGACGATTTCTGCGGGGAAAAAGAGGAGGTTTGTTCCTGAGGTCGAGGAGGAAGATGATTCTGATAATCTCACCTTAAAGGTTCCACGGGAGTCGACTGCTATAACCGATCCTCAAGTATCGATTCATTCGTAGGGGGACTTCTCCTCGAGGGGGATGAAGTAAGATTGGCAGATTGGTCCCACGGAGGTCATGAAGAAAGCCATCGCACTGAATTATCAAGTAAGTAGCAACCTCAATTACTATTATATTACTATTATTTATTTTTATATATATATATATACTCGGCTGTCGTAGGCACTGGAATGCAGCCTATTCATGCGAAAAAATGTGGAATCTAATCAAATAAGGACAAAGGAGCTGAGAGAAGTCGCTGTCGGTGATGAGGAAGGAATCGTCAGAGTTGAAGTCTGGAATCATTGCTTCTCAAAGGAATGAAAGAGCTCTTGAGAAAGAATTGAAGGAAGTTAGGGTGCTTTGCAATTGGGAGAAGGAAACTGCTGAATTGACAATCGACAGCTACAAAGAAGGTTTCGAAAATGTGAATGAAGAAGAGAAGGAGCAATTGTTAGAGCAAATGGAGGATATCGCCATTGATTCCATGATGAGAAACAGGTGTGATTTAATGAGGGATTTCTTGGCTGGGAAACATGTCGACTGGAAACCTGAGAAGTGGATTAGAGAGTATGAGAGGCGCGAGGCCGGGATCTCTTCTTCGACAGATGATGCTTCTGAAGAGAAAGGATTGGAGGTTGAATCAAAGAAGAATGGGGCAGAAACAGACACACTTGTCACTGCCAAAATGGAAGAAGTCGGAAGAAATTCGGAGGGGGAAGAAGTCATGGAGGAAGCTACTGAAACCAAAGGTGATGCGCCCGTCAGTCTTCCTGTGGCTACCGATGAAGCACCAGACAATGTCTAGGTTGTTCAGGTCTAAAATTAGCTTTAAAATGTCGTATGAAAAATTAAGTCGATGATTTTGTCAGGAAAACTGTGATCACATTTGGTATGTGTTGTTTATGTCGTATGGGATTAGGAGAACGATATTGTGACGTGTTTGTAAAAGTCAGTTGATATGTTAATGTGACAAACTTTTATTACCTTTATTCGAATGACTACTGCTAATTCCTTTATTCAATCTTAACAAAATAACTAACTGAACATATGATTGGAAATAAACAAACAAAAAAAACATAAGGGTTACCGGTTAAATCGCTTGAGATGCATTGCGTTCCAACTATTGCGTACGAGAACCCCTACTAAATTTTGTAGCTTGTATGCACCTTTCCCAACGACTTTCGTGACGACGGGTAAGGGCCTTCCCAATTCGGACCCAATTTCCCGTCGCCTACTTCTTGGTGTTCTGGAACACTCTCCGTAAGACCCAATCTCCAGCCTTGAAATTCCTACTTCTAACGTTTTGTCGAAGTATCTGGCCATTCTCTGTCTGTTGATATGCTGCCAGTCGAATGGAGGCTCGATCTCTTGCTTCTTCAATCGTGTCGAGATTGAAATTCATCATCGTTGATTGTTTCTTCGTTGAGATATTGGTAGCGTGTAGAAGGATATAGCTTCCTTCAGTTAATCTCGCTGTAGACGTTGTGTATCACAGTTCCATGTAATGCGAGGGGGACGCCTGTTGAGGACAGTTGTTTTCTCGTATTGTCCTGTCAGCCAATACTCCATTCAGAGCGTCCCACCGGCTTCCTTTAGCTTTCTCCAACCTTATCAGTGTTTTTGTTGATCGTTCGGGCGTTTGTCCTTGTTGCCTGTGGAACTGCGGGAGGTGGAGAATGAAGTTTCAACTTTACTACAATTCCTTGTCGCCTGGAAAAGGGGTGGAGAAGTCAACTAATGAACTTTGAAAGTCTAATGAACTGTCTGTCGGTCACGATCTCCTTTGGTATGCCGAATCGGCAGATGATGTTTTTCCACACGAAAGTTGGGCTTCCTTGTCGCGTATTCTGGCAAATGCTTCTGCTTCGATCCACTTTGAGTAGTAGTCTGTCATGACGAGCATGTACACTCGTTGGCCAGGTGCCGTTGGGAGTTTCCCAACAATGTCCATCCCCCATTTTTCATAAATGGCCATGGCGACAAGATGGGGTTCAGTTTCTCCGGAGGAGGTGAGGTATTGGTGCGAATCTCTGGCATTTATCGCACTTCTTTGTGTATTCAGATGAATCGAATCTCATTGTAGGCCAGTAATATCCTGTCGTGTGCGCTCGTTGGGCTAAGCTCCTGCCACCAGAATGATTCCCACATTCCCCTTCATGCAACTCAGACAGAACATGTTGCGCTTCGTTAGGAGCGAGACATTTCAAGTAAGGTCCTGTGAACGATCTTTTTAACAGATGTCCGTCGAACAACACAAATCTGGCTGACTGTCTCTGAATTTTCTTTGCTTGAATTCTGTCGTCTGGAAGTGTGCTGTCTTGCTGATACTTTATGATCGGTGTCATCCAACTGTCGACAGTGTCAAGCGCCGCGACAATCATTTCTTCATTACAAATCGCGGGCCAGTTTAAGTACACGATTGGAATAGTTCGTGACTCGTTCCCCTCCATTGTCGAACCAAGGGTTGCTAATGCGTCAGCCTGGCAGTTTTCGCTTCTTGGGACCTGTATGATGGAAAATTTCTCAAAGCTCGATCGTAGGTCTCTTACCTTTCGTAGATAAGAAGCCATGGCTTGTCCTCTGGCTTCATACGACCCTTCAATCTGGTTCACAATCAACTGGGAATCAGTTTTTACTTCAATATCTCTAGCCCCCAATTCTTTAGCTAGTGACAGCCCAGCTACCATGCTTCGTATTCCGCCTCGTTATTCGTAACTCGAAATCCGCACTTGATCGCTTGCTGTATTATGTCACCGGTTGGAGTTATAAGCATGACCCCAAGACCGCACCCCTTTTTATTACTTGCCCCGTCGACCGCTAATTTCCAAGGTGTCTTTTGCTGGATGCAGTTGATATTGACTTCGGATGCCGTAAGTAAACTGGGGGTGAAGTCGGGGCTACAAGTCAGCCAGCGCCTGAGATTTGATGGCGGTTCTGGGCTGGTAAGTGATGTCGTGCTCTCCGAGTTCGATTGCCCACTTCATCAACCGTCCTGACATTTCTGGTTTATGAAGTATCCTTCTCAAAGGATAGGTCTTGTACACCGTGATCGGGTGCCCCTGGAAGTAGGGTCTGAGTTTTTTCTTGCTGCGGTAATAAGGGCGAAGGCTAATTTCTCCATCAAAGGGTAACGCGACTTGCACCCAACAGCGCTTTGCTCACGTAGTAGACTGGTTGTTGGTCTTCCTGCCTCTTCTCTTACTAAGACTCCACTGACCGCCTGCTCCGAAACACCCAAATATAGGAAAAGTCTCTCCAAGTCGTGTGGTTTGGACAGCAAAGGTGGTGTTGTGGTGAGTACAATTTGAGCTTTGTCAGCGCTTCCTCACAGGCGGGTGTCCAGTCAAAGCTGTTTCCTTTCTTCAAGGCTGAAAAGAACAAAAAGCTCTTATCTGTAGATTTGGAGATAAACCTATTTAGAGCTGCGATTCTCCCAGTTAGTCTCATGATATCTTTTGGGCTGGAAGGAGATGGGATGTCGAGGATCGATCTGATCTGGTCCGGATTCGCTTCGACCCCTCGCCGAGTGACCACGTACCCCAAAAATTTTCCTGAAGCAACACTGAAAGCACATTTAGTTGGATTTAGTTCATTACATACCTATCCATGATGTCGAATGCTTCTTTCAGATTTAGGTGCTGCTCCGATTTGATCGACTTCACCAGCATATCGTCAATGTACACTTCCGTTGTTTTCCCAATTTGGCCGTCGAACATCTTGTTGACGAGTCTTTGATATGTTGCTCCCGCGTTCTTTAGGCCAAAGGGCATGACTTTATAACAGAAAATTCCCTTGTTGGTTACGAAGGCTGTCTTTTCTTGATCGCCCGGGTGCATGAAGATCTGGTTGTAGCCTGAGTATGCATCCATGAAACTTAATAACTCATGTCCCGCCGTCGCGTCGACCATAGAGTCTATGTGTGGAAGTGGAAATGAATCCTTTGGACAGGCCTTATTCAAATCTGTGAAGTCGATGCAAACTCTCCATTTCCCGTTCTTTTTCTTCACCACAACGACATTCGCGAGCCACTCCGGAAATTGGACTTCTTTTATAGCTCCATTCTCTAATAACTTCTGGACTTCTTCGTCGATGATCCGGTTCCGTTCTGGGGCAAATTTTCTTCTTTTCTGCCTAACCGGGGCATACTCTGGATCCACATGCAATTCGTGGGTCATGAGCGTTGGGTCGATCCCTGTCATTCTTTGTGGGACCATGTAAAACTGTCGTGTCGGCTCTTCAGAAACTCTGTGATGTCAGCTCGGAATTTCGGATCTAATTCAGCGCCAATTAGCGCCTTTGTGATCTTCAAAACTGTGGATGAATCTGAACCTCGTCGAGCTTCTCTATGTTTGGTAATGTCGGCTCCGAAACTCGAGGTTCAACCTGTAATTGCTATGCTGACTCGTCCTTCGCTTTCAGAGTGGTTTGGTAGCAGCTCCTGGATGCCAACCTGTCGCCTCTGATTTCTTGTACCCCCCATTTAGTGGGGAATTTCATCACCTGATGGTAGGTTGACGAAACCGCTCTCATGTCATGAATCCAGGGCCTCCCCATTATCAGGTTGTATGCGGAAGGGCATTCCATGACTAGGAATGTAGTCAGTTTGTTGATTCCAGCAACGTATACCGGAAGTGAAATTTCTCCCATCGTGAACTTCTGTTCCCCACTGAACCCGATCAACACTGTCGTCCGCCGATTGATTTTATCCAACTCCGTCCCCATGTCGGCGAGGGCGCTTGCGAAAATTACGTTTGCCGAGGAACCTGTATCGATCAACACCCGTTTGACCAAGAAATTCGCCACCTGCAAGGAAATGACCAGTGCATCATGGTGCGGGTTTAGGGTGTGAGATTTTTCATCGTCTGGGAACTCCAAGGTCAATTCTGTGAAGGCTTTTTCTACAGACGTTGCAGTATGAGAAACATTATTGATCAGAGCCCTTGTATGTCGCTTGGAAGCCGAGTAAGTTGTTCCACTGATTCCCGAACCTCCTGAAATAACGTTGACTGTGTTATTTATAGGGGTGGTAGGACAGGATCTTCTCCCTGGTTGGTTTTTTCCTCCCTTCGTGACATGGTTGCCTTTCCCTTATCTGTTAGCAAGTCCCTGAGGAAGCCTTTGTTTAGTAACTCCAAAACCTCTAATCTCAAGGCTACGCACTCCGCTGTCGTGTGACCGTAGTCCCTGTGGAACTCACACCACTTCCTGGTGTCTTTTTTGTCGAACTGTCTCTGCTGCGCGGAGGCCACTTTACTTCATTCCCCATCTTCTTAAGCACGGTGACCAGTTCCCTTGGAGAAATCGTAAAGTTGTAGTCCGGTAGCCTGGGTTTGCTTGCTGGTTGCTCGTCCCTGTGTGGCCTTTGTCTTCTGTCGAAATTTGGGTAGTATGGTCGCCGCTCACCCCTTGGTTGGTTCCTTCTTTCCCTATGAGAATGGATATTGCTATCGTGCGGCCTGGGGAGCAGCAGGCCTTCGGTCAATTCGGGTATTCGCAACATCTGCCCTTCCGTTGTTTCTTTTATCTTCTCCCATCTTATTTCTACCTGGGCCCGTGCCATTACTTGTTCCATGTTGTAGCATCGAAATTTCGTCAATTTCTTGTAGAGTCCGCTGTCATAGAGAGTAGTCCGTTCCGGAAGGCTTCTACTGCTGTAGGTTGGTGGAGATCTGGAACTGTGATTCTCTCTCGGTTGAATCGGGCAACGTAGCTCCGCAGAGATTCTCCTCTCCCTGCTGTATAGAATTAAGGTCGTCCGAAGTTTTTTCTATTTTGTATGAACTTGCAAAGTGTTGCACAAACTTGTCAGCTAGCTCTTGGTAGGACTCGATTGATCTGTAGGGAAGGTTGATGAACCAAGTAAGGGCAGGTCCTGCCAGAGTCTCGCCAAAGCATCTACACATTCCAGCCTCCCACTGTCTTGGGGACAGGCCGGTGGACATCATCTTGTATTTATAGCGTACGACATGGTCGTCTGGATCGGCAGATCCATCATACGGCTTCATCTCCGGAGGGCTGAATTTTCGGGGTAAATCGATAGCAACAATAGACTCCGCAAATGGGGTATCAGAAATCGCTCCGGCCCTACTTTTCCTAAGGCAACCTTACCCCTGGTAGTCTCGACATTATTGCTTCCTTGAATTCGATCATCTCCTTCCTGATAGAAGTGGCAATCTGTTGGGTTGGATCGATGAGAGAGATCGGTTCTTGCGAGATTGGCTGTTGATTGTTGTTTGGACCTTCTGTCATAAGCGGGATTGTTGGGTTGCTCTGGTCGTCTGGATTGCTGTTTGGCTCAGAGTATTAGTATGCGGAGGATGGATGACATCGGTTCCATTTTCTCTGTAGATTGTCATTGGCACTCCGTATCGTTTGATTTTCTTCTTCTAGGGCTTGCAACCGTTCTTGGAGCATGGAAAGCTGTGCCCATCATGGGATTTGGGTTTTGCTCATTGCTTGAGGCCATTTGCTGTGTTGCTGTGTCTTACTTTTACGAAATTCGCTTGGTAGGCCCCACGGTGGGCGCCAAATTGTAGATCCTGATTTCGGTCGAGGTCCACAATTGAGAATGAGTAGAGGGGCACAAGCGAACCTGCAAAATAAGAATAGAGCAAAAGAGGTGGTTACTGCCCACCGGTGTGATGGAAACCGTAGGCACTCCGACGCTCAAGTTAGCCAAAGTATGAGAGGATCTATGTCGAAAGGATTCAGGTGTTAGGATACCTAAAATCACTGATCAATTGCCGTGAGGGCGGACTGTTGGATATAATCTGATGATAGGAGTTGTGTATGGATCCGTCTTTATTCTTTGCCTTGCTCTTTTATAGGATTCATCTTCTGCCCGTTGGAGATTTCTTCAATGATGTAATAATTTCAGGTCCTTTAGATCTCATACCGTTGACTTCATGATGACAGTAATGAATTCGGATCCACTTCCTGATCTTTACGCAAACGGTCATATATGTTCACAAAGTTATTCCAAGATTCGGGTAAAATGAAAACTGAATGTAAGAGATGTCTTGACCCAGTATGCCAATGTAAAGCAGTACAGCAGCCTGGACATATGATAGCATAACTGGAAGCTTCTCTTGAATTCCCCGGGAGACGTAATCTCACAACACTTCTAGACAATGTTCTCGCTCGGACCTAAATGGCAAAGACATGCTATTGAAATTTGAATTATTGTGATTGATAAATTGATTACATCAGACCATCAGTTAACTCAACTTTTTATAATATATTGACTCTTTAGCTTCCTAACAATGAGGGTAAATAACGACCTATTTCTTACTAAATAGGGCTTAAATCCTTTAAGTATTGACAGAATATAACTTGAACTATGTCACTCCGAATAAATTATAAGGAAAGACAAACCCAAAGGTTGAGGTCCTCAAGCAAATGTTTTAATGGAATGGTTCACTTGATAATTTAACAGCATATGACATTTTACTGATCATGTATCAATATGAGGTGTGTTGTGATTGTGACCAAACACATGAAATTTGCTAATGCTCAATAAGAAATCTTACGTGGGTAATGCTCAACAATACCATTTGTATAATCTTTCAATCGCAGGATATCATTTGCTGAAAAAAAAAAACCAGACAATGACTTCAAAAATTATCTGAGTTGTCCTTTTTCCGGTCTATTTCTGTGTAAAGTTGGTCTTAGGGTCCAAAAACTAAAAAATTAAGATTAGCGTGAGAACACTTTAAACCCAAAAATAATTTGAAGAGGATAAGATATAATCCTTGAAATTACCTACAAGCAATGACAAGTAATATTATACCCAAGGGGGGGGGGGTATGAATTGGGTTATTAAAAAATAATTCGGAATTATAATTTTTGTCAATTTATACTTCCAAGCTTTTATCAATAATTATAAACACCTTAAAATAAAATTGCATAATTTAAAAGATAAAGGAAGAGAGATACAACACCGGATTTATAGTGGTTCGGCCAAATCGATTGCCTACGTCCACTCTTTCTTCAAGCGCACTTGAAGGTTCCACTAGATTCAACAATCTTTACAACGAAGAGATTTTGCTCTAAGGCTTCTCTTAAACCTTTTATACAAACTCCACCCTTGAGAGTAATTACCACACACACAAGGGATTTCAATACAAGTGTTTCCGAAAAGTAAGTTTTTGTGTTTACAACACTATTTGAGAGCTCACAAAAAGATTACAAAGATTGAATAGAGTATGAGTTGCTCAAATATATCTAAGCTCACTAAGATGATTATGAAAGTGTGTGTATGAGATTATGAATTTATGAGAATGAGTTGGATCAAGAAGATTTTGGTATTTCTCTGTTTTTTCTATCAAGAATGATGTATGAAGATGTTCTTACTTTGCAAAAACGAAATAGGGTCATTTATATAGTGAAGGGAAATGATTTCCCAATATTTTTATCAGAGACCAATCTCAAGACCGGTATGCCGATTTGGCACCCAACGGTCATACTAACGTTCAAAAATACATCCGTTAGACCGGTATGGAAACTGGTATGAGTCTTTCTGGTTCCGGTAAGTATAATATCACACAGCATGACCGGTTATTAACTGGTAAGGAAACCGGTATCAAGGGTTCCGGTTCCAGAGAGCATGTATTTTCCAACCAATACCGGCATGGAAACCGGTAAATGATAACCTGATTCCAGAGAGCATGTTTTCTTAGTTATAACCGGTATGAAGACTGTAAAAAATCAGCGAGGATCATGCCGATTCCAGAAAGGTTGCAATATAGGGGAATACAACAGGTATACAGGTTTAGGATATAGATATGTTGATTTTTTGAATGTTCAAGGCATTTTTCAAATGATCCTAATGAATCTATATGGAGTTGCATGTTTAATGAGCTTAAATATGAAGATAAACAACTCATTTTACAAATGTAGTTATAAACTAAAGCCATACGAGATTTTCTTCATAAGAGGTTCGTCTTTTGCGTCTGTTGCTTTTTATTACTGATATGCTTCGATATCTTTTTGGAATGTCTTGCCATAGTGCATTGAAGACTTCGAATGTTGCGTCATCAAAATCCAACTAGAAGTATATGTCGCTAACAATCTCCCCTTTTTTTATGATGGCAACCATGATAAACTTGTGAATCTTTTGAGAGTTCAGTATGACGAAACTTGCTCCCCCTCAATATTAGCTCCCCCTAAATGGGTGTCTTCGATGCAATGCTATAACACTTAGATAAACACATTAGTATACAAAAGCTCCCCCTTAGTGTAAGGGTGAAGTAATCATAAGTTTTAATTATTTGTGTATAATTTTTCTCACCCTTTGACATTATCAAAAAAATGTGGAGAAGCAAAAGCAAAAAAAAAGGAAACTCCAAGCAATCCATAGCATAAGTGAAAAAGCAGACACGACACAAAATAGAAAGAAGATATTTCATTCATATCTTGTCGAGATACATGTTGCGAGTCAAAATATATGTCGCTAGTCAAAATATATGCCACTAGTCAAAATACAGGTCATGATTGTTAACAAAATGTGGGCCATATATAAAAGCTAAAGCTCGTCAGTAAGAGAACGGAGCTGTTGTTCCATGGTGGTTAGGCGTTTCTCCACACTAGTACTGAAGGTAGTGTAGGATGTGGACAGCTGAGTGACGTTGGTGGCGAGAGTGCCGATACTGTCAGTGAGGGAGTCAAGTCTGGCCATGACGAGGTTGTGTTGCTTGTCTGTTGATGGTCTCGAACTAGATGGCCCTGCTGTGTCAGCGGCTGCAATGTCAGGTTCTTTATCGAAATCAGTGCTCTAACTCGTTCTTGTCCCATTTGGAAGTGGAGGCTATAGGAGCTCTGGGTTTGGGCTTCATACGCCAAACACCGTCGACTTTTTCCCAATTTTTATGGTGAAATGTGGTGAGAGTGATTTGATGAATAGGGGTAACAGAGAAGGATGGCTCACTGGTGTTGATGACGACATGAAATTTTTGAAGGATTTGAGTGATGAAAGAGCCATAGGGAAGACTCTGTTGGGGATGAAATCGGGTGGTTTGCATATACCGGCAAATAATAAGATAACCGATGTCAAGCTGAATGTCTAAGCCTAAGCAACCCATAACCCAAATATCAAGAAGATTGACAGTGTGTCAATGCGCTGACGAGGTAAGAGAATACATTAGATGATTTCGGTAAAGACTTGCATATTAAAACTCAATTGAACTTTCTTTAAGATATGGACGTCAGGATATGGGTTTGGAATAAGTGAGTCCCTTTGCACAAATTCCATAACTCGTGCACCTTGGATGCATTCAAGATGACGGAAGGCACGAGCAGTGGCGGCACAGATTAGTTTGGATGGAGTATGGAGGATACGGTTAATAGAATGCGGAGTGACAAGAATTTTAGTACCATTGACACAAGTGCGAAAAGCACTAGGGGTACTGATAGGGAATTCCATATTCGTATAGAAAACCTTAACAAGATTGGGAAATATGGGATCATGGAATCTACAGAAGTTGTCCAGATTATGACGCTCTAGAATGAAGGAACTAGGAAAGTCAGACAAATCGTTCAGATCGCAAAAGTACGGTTTGGATAGAACCTTGTGTTTGATATGATCATTGAAAATTCGTTTGGACCGATCATCAGTGAAGTATTGATCAGGAGTAAAGTTAGGGTTTAGGTTAGGGTTCATTTTGCAGCTTTGACAGGATTTTTGGGGATTTTCAAAATACGACAATTTGAGCCAAATAAGCGATGGATATACGATTTAAACACTTCATAGAGTCACTTTAACTAAGAAATTTTAACCAAAAACACCTGATAAAATTGAATCAAGAGAAACGAATCCTAGGGTTTTTGAAACCTAAAAAATTCGAAATTAGAGAGATTAAGGAGTAATGGAAGATGAAGCTTACCATTGTTGACGAATCAATGGACAAAAATGGCTTTGGAGATGATTGGAGTGAAAAACGAGAGAGTTTGAGAGAGATTGGGAAGAAATTGTCGATAAAATGAGAAGAAGAGGCGCGAATGGCTTTTAAAGCCAAGACCGGTTTACAAATCGGTATGATGGTTCGAATACCGGTAATCGACCGGTATGGGCAATGGCAGACCGGTATATTAATTTACGAGTAATATTCATGACTCATATGAGTTATTTATTAACTTAATGAGACTTATGAACACTCAAAGCAAATAAATTTAAAAGATTCAAAACTTAAAGTACACACATAGGCAACAAATAAAGTGTTCAATCAATTAATGCAATAATGCCTAATTCCCATCTAATTCTTGTGAAACTTTCTTCGGGAAGGGGTTTTGTAAAAATGTTCACCAATTGTTGATCGGTCGGAACAAAATCAAGAATCACATCCCCTTTGCCAACATGATCTCTAAGAAAATGATGCCTTATATCAATATGCTTGGCTCTAGAGTGGAGAATAGAGTTTTTAGAAAAGTTTATGGCACTAGTGTTGTCACATAAAATGAGATTTTTCTCAAGAATGACCCCATAGCCTCTAAGTGTGTGTTGAATCCAAAGTATTTGAGCGCAACAACTACCCGCCGCATGATGAGTGGTAAATGTATCACTATTTCCCACTCATTTAACTTAATATTTTGCATAGTTTCTTGAGTTTTGTGAATATTTTGATGTGTTTTGTGTTATTTTGTAGATAAATGAAGTTTCAGGACATTCTGGAGGTGATTTTGGGCCAAAACAGTGAAAAATGACAAAAGGGGCATTTTGGTAATTTTGGGCATCGCGACGCCCAAGCCCTTGGAGTCGCGACGCCTAACGTGCGCCGAGTCTTTGCTAACGTGCGCTTGGTCAACAAGTTAGAATTTGAAAAGTTTGACTTTGCTAATGTGCGTCGTGCCACGTGTCACCATCACAGCCAATATGCTAACGTGCGTCGTGCCACGTGTCATCATCCTACGGTGCCGACAATCATCATCGCCACGTGTCATCCTACGTGTCGCCACGTCATCAGCCACGTCAGCAAGTCAAAGGTCAAATTTGCCACATGTCATGCCACGTTATCATCCACGTCAGCGGTCAAACAAGTCAAAGTGTCACGTCATCATCAACCAATCACAGCATGCCACGTGTCGCCACATGTCGCAATCCTACGGTGCCGAAATTCACTTTCGCCACGTGTCGCCACGTCAGCGCCACATCAGCACAATCATTGAGCTTTTAGCCGCCTCCGTGGAATTGTTCTGGCGTCGCGATGCCAAAGCCTTGGCGTCGCGACGCCCAGAGCTTACCGACCCCTATAAATTCAGCTTCAGATTTCAGTTTCAGATGCACCTTCCTCTCTGAATTCTCTGATGTAAATAGGGAGTTTTCTATCTAGTTTCTTTTAATTACAGTTTTGTAATAGTAATAGTAATTACGTTTTGTAATAGTAATAGTAATTTTACTATTTAAATAGTAATAGTAATTTATTTTTACTTTTTACTGTTACAGTTTTACTATTCAACCATGAGGAGGTAACTTCCCCCTGCTAGGGTGAAAGGTAATTCTTTTACTATTGCTATTTAGATTAATCTCCCTTAAATATAATATATTCACCATTTAAAATTTGACTTAATAAGGATACCGCTATATTGGTCGGTTGGTTATTTAATTTAAACTGGTTAAACCTGACTATGCAAGGATACCGCCAGATTGGTCGGTTGGTAATTAAATTATGGTTTCGCCTTTATGGCTGGTTATTTTGATTCCGCCTATATGGCTGGTCGGACTTAATTTGACTTAATCAGGTTACCGCCTATATGGCTGGTTGGTATTATCATCACGAGTTAATATATTATATTAAGGGAGATATCTAAATAGTAAATAGTATAAGTTAATTCCTTTTGCTCCTTTTGCCTTAGCATTTTATTTTATTTTATTTTACCTTTCAGTATTTACTTTACCGCATCTACTTTTCAATATTTTTATTTTATGTCTTTTATTTTATTAGCCCTAGTTATGATTAATAACTAAGTTAGTTATCTAGGGTTGTGATGAAATCCAATATCACCAGTTTATAAGGGATTAGATAGTTTGGGTAATATAAAGATTTATTTATTGAGTCTTAATCTTAATGCTTTTTATTAACTAGCCATTAATAAAATTGATTAGGTAAACTTAAATGAACTAGACATAGGTATTTTTAGTTTAAGACCTTAGACTCATAGCCCACGATCTTCTTGAGGATAGATAACCCTTTAAATATTTCCTTACATGATAGGATATACCTGTGTTGAGGATGACTTAATTTAATAGAGCTTACATATTGATTGGTAGGGGGTAGCCATAATTGGACTTAATCTTAATGAATCCAGGTAATTTGGTTGACATAGGCATATGGTTCAATTGGGTTATCTGGTTATTTGTAATTGACCTTGGAAGAGGCTTTTACATAATTTAGTGCTCCAGGTTAATAAATCAATATATTACCCAACTATAGGATAACCACTTCATCTTTAAATAATATTGGACGGAATCACAACCCTAGATAGTTTTATAAATTTGAATTTTTCTCAACCTACATTTACGCAATTTTATTTACTTGTTTTTAAATTTAGAATCATCACCATTTCAAATCAATCAAATAACCGGTTAGATACTAGTAATCACTTGACCTTATAAAATTAACAAATTAGGTATTAAGTCCTCGTGGGATCGATACTTTTTATACTACTTGAACGATACGTGCGCTCGCGTTATACGCGTGTGATTACGCACCGATCACCGCAATGTATTCGGTTTCGTAGTAGTAGAAAGGGCAACACTATTTTGTTTCTTGCTAAACCATGAGACTAGGAAATTACTCAAAATATGACATGTACCACTT